>CATVIB010000031.1:0-109859 GCA_958336395.1 Ctenicera cuprea
ACAATGTATTTTTCCAATTCACGACTTTGTTCTGCATCAAAAGTGTCGTGATACCGTCCCCCATGTATAGGAAGGTCCTCACCTCGTGCATCTTTCTTTACATATCTTCTTAATGTTGCTTCTGGAATCTCGTAATTGGAAGCAGCCATATTGCATGACATCCCCTCCCTAACAACCTGAATAGCGGCTATTAAAGCAATTTCATCCCATGATCGCCTATTAGTTCTTCTTTTATATACTGTCGGCATCTTCTGAAAGAGTAGGTAATATAAGAAGTTGAACATCAGTTTTTAATGGGGCAAGATGACGAATCACGAGTTAAGATGACGAGGTCGTCAACTTACTTCCGCCAACTTGCCCCGTTGATGTTATGTTTGAAATATTTGCTGACAAATTTGAGTTTATAATGTTAGTTCGTAAAAAATGTCAGAAATAAGAGACCAACACATGCAGCTAACAGTGCTAACTAATATAAAAACCAGCTCACCTTTTAACACTTAAAATGCACTATTTTCGTTGCACAGAATTTATAAGCAAACTGTCGTAAACACAGACGCTTCTGTACCGCGAAAAGCACGCCTACGAACCACGCTATTTTTAGTAGCTTAGTTCCTCACATAGAGGAAAGATGACAGGGCACTCTAATTTGGCTACTAAATTTCGCGGAAAAATTTTAAAAGGTTCGTCGTCTTACCCAACTCGTTATCTTACCCCACTTTCCCCTACAATTCAATTACAATTACAATTACAATTACAATTACAATTACAATTACAATTACAATTACAATTACAATTACAATTACAATTACAATTACAATTACAATTACAATTACAATTACAATTACAATTACAATTACAATTACAATTACAATTACAATTACAATTACAATTACAATTACAATTACAATTACAATTACAATTACAATTACAATTACAATTTCAATTACAATTACAATTACAATTACAATTACAATTACAATTACAATTACAATTACAATTACAATTACAATTCAATTACAATTACAATTACAATTACAATTACAATTACAATTACAATTACAATTACAATTACAACTACAATTACAATTGAAATTACAATTACAATTACAATTACAATTACAATTACAATTACAATTACAATTACAATTACAATTTCAATTACAATTACAATTACAATTACAATTACAATTACAATTACAATTACAATTACAATTCAATTACAATTACAATTACAATTACAATTACAATTACAATTACAATTACAATTACAACTACAATTACAATTGAAATTACAATTACAATTACAATTACAATTACAATTACAATTACAATTACAATTACAATTACAATTACAATTACAATTACAATTACAATACAACAATACAATTACAATTACAATTACAATTACAATTACAATTACAATTACAATTACAATTACAATTACAATTACAATACAATTACAATTACAATTACAATTACAATACAATACAATACAAATACAATTACAATTACAATTACAATTACAATTACAATTACAATTACAATTACAATTACAATTACAATTACAATTACAATACAATTACAATTACAATTACAATTACAATTACAATTACAATTACAATTACAATTACAATTACAATTACAATTACAATTACAATTACAATTACAATTACAATTACAATTACAATTACAATTACAATTACAATTACAATTACAATTACAATTACAATTACAATTACAATTACAATTACAATTACAATTACAATTACAATTACAATTACAATTACAATTACAATTACAATTACAATTACAATTACAATTACAATTACAATTACAATTACAATTACAATTACAATTACAATTACAATTACAATTACAATTACAATTACAATTACAATTACAATTACAATTACAATTACAATTACAATTACAATTACAATTACAATTACAATTACAATTACAATTACAATTACAATTACAATTACAATTACAATTACAATTACAATTACAATTACAATTACAATTACAATTACAATTACAATTACAATTACAATTACAATTACAATTACAATTACAATTACAATTACAATTACAATTACAATTACAATTACAATTACAATTACAATTACAATTACAATTACAATTACAATTACAATTACAATTACAATTACAATTACAATTACAATTACAATTACAATTACAATTACAATTACAATTACAATTACAATTACAATTACAATTACAATTACAATTACAATTACAATTACAATTACAATTACAATTACAATTACAATTACAATTACAATTACAATTACAATTACAATTACAATTACAATTACAATTACAATTACAATTACAATTACAATTACAATTACAATTACAATTACAATTACAATTACAATTACAATTACAATTACAATTACAATTACAATTACAATTACAATTACAATTACAATTACAATTACAATTACAATTACAATTACAATTACAATTACAATTACAATTACAATTACAATTACAATTACAATTACAATTACAATTACAATTACAATTACAATTACAATTACAATTACAATTACAATTACAATTACAATTACAATTACAATTACAATTACAATTACAATTACAATTACAATTACAATTACAATTACAATTACAATTACAATTACAATTACAATTACAATTACAATTACAATTACAATTACAATTACAATTACAATTACAATTACAATTACAATTACAATTACAATTACAATTACAATTACAATTACAATTACAATTACAATTACAATTACAATTACAATTACAATTACAATTACAATTACAATTACAATTACAATTACAATTACAATTACAATTACAATTACAATTACAATTACAATTACAATTACAATTACAATTACAATTACAATTACAATTACAATTACAATTACAATTACAATTACAATTACAATTACAATTACAATTACAATTACAATTACAATTACAATTACAATTACAATTACAATTACAATTACAATTAATTACAATTACAATTACAATTACAATTACAATTACAACAATTACAATTACAATTACAATTACAATTACAATTACAATTACAATTACAATTACAATTACAATTACAATTACAATTACAATTACAATTACAATTACAATTACAATTACAATTACAATTACAATTACAATTACAATTACAATTACAATTACAATTACAATTACAATTACAATTACAATTACAATTACAATTACAATTACAATTACAATTACAATTACAATTACAATTACAATTACAATTACAATTACAATTACAATTACAATTACAATTACAATTACAATTACAATTACAATTACAATTACAATTACAATTACAATTACAATTACAATTACAATTACAATTACAATTACAATTACAATTACAATTACAATTACAATTACAATTACAATTACAATTACAATTACAATTACAATTACAATTACAATTACAATTACAATTACAATTACAATTACAATTACAATTACAATTACAATTACAATTACAATTACAATTACAATTACAATTACAATTACAATTACAATTACAATTACAATTACAATTACAATTACAATTACAATTACAATTACAATTACAATTACAATTACAATTACAATTACAATTACAATTACAATTACAATTACAATTACAATTACAATTACAATTACAATTACAATTACAATTACAATTACAATTACAATTACAATTACAATTACAATTACAATTACAATTACAATTACAATTACAATTACAATTACAATTACAATTACAATTACAATTACAATTACAATTACAATTACAATTACAATTACAATTACAATTACAA
Organism: Ctenicera cuprea; assembly: GCA_958336395.1. Taxonomy (NCBI): domain Eukaryota; kingdom Metazoa; phylum Arthropoda; class Insecta; order Coleoptera; family Elateridae; genus Ctenicera; species Ctenicera cuprea. Next base: position 3,861 of record CATVIB010000031.1, read on the forward strand.
TTACAATTACAATTACAATTACAATTACAATTACAATTACAATTACAATTACAATTACAATTACAATTACAATTACAATTACAATTACAATTACAATTACAATTACAATTACAATTACAATTACAATTACAATTACAATTACAATTACAATTACAATTACAATTACAATTACAATTACAATTACAATTACAATTACAATTACAATTACAATTACAATTACAATTACAATTACAATTACAATTACAATTACAATTACAATTACAATTACAATTACAATTACAATTACAATTACAATTACAATTACAATTACAATTACAATTACAATTACAATTACAATTACAATTACAATTACAATTACAATTACAATTACAATTACAATTACAATTACAATTACAATTACAATTACAATTACAATTACAATTACAATTACAATTACAATTACAATTACAATTACAATTACAATTACAATTACAATTACAATTACAATTACAATTACAATTACAATTACAATTACAATTACAATTACAATTACAATTACAATTACAATTACAATTACAATTACAATTACAATTACAATTACAATTACAATTACAATTACAATTACAATTACAATTACAATTACAATTACAATTACAATTACAATTACAATTACAATTACAATTACAATTACAATTACAATTACAATTACAATTACAATTACAATTACAATTACAATTACAATTACAATTACAATTACAATTACAATTACAATTACAATTACAATTACAATTACAATTACAATTACAATTACAATTACAATTACAATTACAATTACAATTACAATTACAATTACAATTACAATTACAATTACAATTACAATTACAATTACAATTACAATTACAATTACAATTACAATTACAATTACAATTACAATTACAATTACAATTACAATTACAATTACAATTACAATTACAATTACAATTACAATTACAATTACAATTACAATTACAATTACAATTACAATTACAATTACAATTACAATTACAATTACAATTACAATTACAATTACAATTACAATTACAATTACAATTACAATTACAATTACAATTACAATTACAATTACAATTACAATTACAATTACAATTACAATTACAATTACAATTACAATTACAATTACAATTACAATTACAATTACAATTACAATTACAATTACAATTACAATTACAATTACAATTACAATTACAATTACAATTACAATTACAATTACAATTACAATTACAATTACAATTACAATTACAATTACAATTACAATTACAATTACAATTACAATTACAATTACAATTACAATTACAATTACAATTACAATTACAATTACAATTACAATTACAATTACAATTACAATTACAATTACAATTACAATTACAATTACAATTACAATTACAATTACAATTACAATTACAATTACAATTACAATTACAATTACAATTACAATTACAATTACAATTACAATTACAATTACAATTACAATTACAATTACAATTACAATTACAATTACAATTACAATTACAATTACAATTACAATTACAATTACAATTACAATTACAATTACAATTACAATTACAATTACAATTACAATTACAATTACAATTACAATTACAATTACAATTACAATTACAATTACAATTACAATTACAATTACAATTACAATTACAATTACAATTACAATTACAATTACAATTACAATTACAATTACAATTACAATTACAATTACAATTACAATTACAATTACAATTACAATTACAATTACAATTACAATTACAATTACAATTACAATTACAATTACAATTACAATTACAATTACAATTACAATTACAATTACAATTACAATTACAATTACAATTACAATTACAATTACAATTACAATTACAATTACAATTACAATTACAATTACAATTACAATTACAATTACAATTACAATTACAATTACAATTACAATTACAATTACAATTACAATTACAATTACAATTACAATTACAATTACAATTACAATTACAATTACAATTACAATTACAATTACAATTACAATTACAATTACAATTACAATTACAATTACAACAATTACAATTACAATTACAATTACAATTACAATTTTACAATTACAATTACAATTACAATTACAATTACAATTACAATTACAATAACAATTACAATTACAATTACAATTACAATTAAAATTACAATTACAATTACAATTACAATTACAATTACAATTACAATTACAATTACAATTACAATTACAATTACAATTACAATTACAATTACAATTACAATTACAATTACAATTACAATTACAATTACAATTACAATTACAATTACAATTACAATTACAATTACAATTACAATTACAATTACAATTACAATTACAATTACAATTACAATTACAATTACAATTACAATTACAATTACAATTACAATTACAATTACAATTACAATTACATACAATTACAATTACAATTACAATTACAATTACAATTACAATTACAATTACAATTACAATTACAATTACAATTACAATTACAATTACAATTACAATTACAATTACAATTACAATTACAATTACAATTACAATTACAATTACAATTACAATTACAATTACAATTACAATTACAATTACAATTACAATTACAATTACAATTATAATTACAATGACAATTACAAGTACAATTACAATTACAATTACAATTACAATTACAATTACAATTACAATTACAATTACAATTACAATTACAATTACAATTACAATTACAATTACAATTACAATTACAATTACAATTACAATTACAATTACAATTACAATTACAATTACAATTACAATTACAATTACAATTACAATTACAATTACAATTACAATTACAATTACAATTACAATTACAATTACAATTACAATTACAATTACAATTACAATTACAATTACAATTACAATTACAATTACAATTACAATTACAATTACAATTACAATTACAATTACAATTACAATTACAATTACAATTACAATTACAATTACAATTACAATTACAATTACAATTACAATTACAATTACAATTACAATTACAATTACAATTACAATTACAATTACAATTACAATTACAATTACAATTACAATTACAATTACAATTACAATTACAATTACAATTACAATTACAATTACAATTACAATTACAATTACAATTACAATTACAATTACAATTACAATTACAATTACAATTACAATTACAATTACAATTACAATTACAATTACAATTACAATTACAATTACAATTACAATTACAATTACAATTACAATTACAATTACAATTACAATTACAATTACAATTACAATTACAATTACAATTACAATTACAATTACAATTACAATTACAATTACAATTACAATTACAATTACAATTACAATTACAATTACAATTACAATTACAATTACAATTACAATTACAATTACAATTACAATTACAATTACAATTACAATTACAATTACAATTACAATTACAATTACAATTACAATTACAATTACAATTACAATTACAATTACAATTACAATTACAATTACAATTACAATTACAATTACAATTACAATTACAATTACAATTACAATTACAATTACAATTGCAATTACAATTACAATTACAATTACAATTACAATTACAATTACAATTACAATTACAATTACAATTACAATTACAATTACAATTACAATTACAATTACAATTACAATTACAATTACAATTACAATTACAATTACAATTACAATTACAATTACAATTACAATTACAATTACAATTACAATTACAATTACAATTACAATTACAATTACAATTACAATTACAATTACAATTACAATTACAATTACAATTACAATTGAAATTACAATTACAATTACAATTACAATTACAATTACAATTACAATTACAATTACAATTACAATTACAATTACAATTACAATTACAATTACAATTACAATTACAATTACAATTACAATTACAATTACAATTACAATTACAATTAAAATTACAATTACAATTACAATTACAATTACAATTACAATTACAATTACAATTACAATTACAATTACAATTACAATTACAATTACAATTACAATTACAATTACAATTACAATTACAATTACAATTACAATTACAATTACAATTACAATTACAATTACAATTACAATTACAATTACAATTACAATTACAATTACAATTACAATTACAATTACAATTACAATTACAATTACAATTACAATTACAATTACAATTACAATTACAATTACAATTACAATTACAATTACAATTACAATTACAATTACAATTACAATTACAATTACAATTACAATTACAATTACAATTACAATTACAATTACAATTACAATTACAATTACAATTACAATTACAATTACAATTACAATTACAATTACAATTACAATTACAATTACAATTACAATTACAATTACAATTACAATTACAATTACAATTACAATTACAATTACAATTACAATTACAATTACAATTACAATTACAATTACAATTACAATTACAATTACAATTACAATTACAATTACAATTACAATTACAATTACAATTACAATTACAATTACAATTACAATTACAATTACAATTACAATTACAATTACAATTACAATTACAATTACAATTACAATTACAATTACAATTACAATTACAATTACAATTACAATTACAATTACAATTACAATTACAATTACAATTACAATTACAATTACAATTACAATTACAATTACAATTACAATTACAATTACAATTACAATTACAATTACAATTACAATTACAATTACAATTACAATTACAATTGCAATTGCAATTACAATTACAATTACAATTCAATTACAATTACAATTACAATTACAATTACAATTACAATTACAATTACAATTACAATTACAATTACAATTACAATTACAATTACAATTACAATTACAATTACAATTACAATTACAATTACAATTACAATTCAATTACAATTACAATTACAATTACAATTACAATTACAATTACAATTACAATTACAATTACAATTACAATTAGAATTACAATTACAATTACAATTACAATTACAATTGCAATTGCAATTGCAATTACAATTACAATTCAATTACAATTACAATTACAATTACAATTACAATTACAATTACAATTACAATTACAATTACAATTACAATTACAATTACAATTACAATTACAATTACAATTACAATTACAATTACAATTACAATTACAATTACAATTACAATTACAATTACAATTACAATTACAATTACAATTACAATTACAATTACAATTACAATTACAATTACAATTACAATTACAATTACAATTACAATTACAATTACAATTACAATTACAATTACAATTACAATTACAATTACAATTACAATTACAATTACAATTACAATTACAATTACAATTACAATTACAATTACAATTACAATTACAATTACATTACAATTACAATTACAATTACAATTACAATTACAATTACAATTACAATTACACAATTACAATTACAATTACAATTACAATTACAATTACAATTACAATTACAACAATTACAATTACAATTACAATTACAATTACAATTACAATTACAATTACAATTACAATTACAATACAACAATTACAATTACAATTACAATTACAATTACAATTACAATTACAATTACAATTACAATTACAATTACAATTACAATTACAATTACAATTACAATTACAATTACAATTACAATTACAATTACAATTACAATTACAATTACAATTACAATTACAATTACAATTACAATTACAATTACAATTACAATTACAATTACAATTACAATTACAATTACAATTACAATTACAATTACAATTACAATTACAATTACAATTACAATTACAATTACAATTACAATTACAATACAATTACAATTACAATTACAATACAATTACAATTACAATTACAATTCAACTACAATTACAATTACAATTACAATTGCAATTACAATTACAATTACAATTACAGTTACAATTACAATTACAGTTACAATTACAATTACAATTACAATTACAATTACAATTACAATTACAATTACAATTACAATTACAATTACATTAAAATTACTATTACAATTACAATTACAATTACAATTACAATTACAATTACAATTACAATTACAATTACAATTACAATTACAATTACAATTACAATTACAATTACAATTACAATTACAATTACAATTACAATTACAATTACAATTACAATTACAATTACAATTACAATTACAATTACAATTACAATTACAATTACAATTACAATTACAATTACAATTACAATTACAATTACAATTACAATTACAATTACAATTACAATTACAATTACAATTACAATTACAATTACAATTACAATTACAATTACAATTACAATTACAATTACAATTACAATTACAATTACAATTACAATTACAATTACAATTACAATTACAATTACAATTACAATTACAATTACAATTACAATTACAATTACAATTACAATTACAATTACAATTACAATTACAATTACAATTACAATTACAATTACAATTACAATTACAATTACAATTACAATTACAATTACAATTACAATTACAATTACAATTACAATTACAATTACAATTACAATTACAATTACAATTACAATTACAATTACAATTACAATTATAATTACAATTACAATTACAATTACAAATCCAATTCCAATTCCAATTACAATTCCAATTCCAATTACAATTACAATTACAATTACAATTACAATTACAATTAAAATTACAATTACAATTACAATTACAATTACAATTACAATTACAATTACAATTAAAATTACAATTACAATTACAATTACTATTACAATTACAATTACAATTACAATTACAATTACAATTACAATTACAATTACAATTACAATTACAATTACAATTACAATTACAATTACAATTACAATTACAATTACAATTACAATTACAATTACAATTACAATTACAATTACAATTACAATTACAATTACAATTACAATTACAATTACAATTACAATTACAATTATAATTACAATTACAATTACAATTACAATTACAATTACAATTATACTTACAATTACAATTACAATTACAATTACAATTACAATTATGATGGTTGAGGGGTTGAAGGTTGAAGGTTGTGGGGTTGAAGATTGAAAGTTGAGGGACTGAAGATTGAAGGTTGACTGGTTGAAGGTTACAGGTTGAGCGGTAGAAGGTTGAAGGTTGAGGGTTTGAAAGTTAAAGGTGAAGGGGTTGAAGGTCGAAGGTTGAGTGGTTAAAGATAGATGGTTGGCTGGTTGAAGGTTGAAAGTTGAGGGCTTGAAGGATGAAGGTAGAAGGTTGAGTGGTTAAAGGTTGAAGGTTGAAGAAGTTGAAGGTTGAAAGTTGAGGGGTTGAAGGTTAAAGGTTAAAGGTTGAAAGAGTTGAAGGTTGAAGGTTGAGGGGTTGAAGGTTGGAGGTTGAGGGTTTGAAAGTTAAAGGTGAAGGGGTTGAAGGTCGAAGGTTAAGGGGTTGAAGATCGAAGGTTGAGGGGTTAAAGGTTGAAGGTTGAAGGAGTTGATGGTTGAAAGTTGAGGGGTTGAAGGTTAAAGGTTGAAGGTTGAAGGAGTTGAAGGTTGAAGGTTGAGGGGTTGAAGGTTGAAGGTCGAAGGTTCAGGGGTTAAAGGTTGAAGGTTGAAGGAGTTGAAGGTTGAAGGTTGAGGGGTTGAAGGTTGGAGGTTGAACGTTGTGGGGTTGAAGGTTGAAGGTTGAGGAGTTGAAGGTTGAAGGTTGAGGGGTTGAAGGTTGAAGGTTGAGGGGTTGAAGGATGAAGGTTGAGGGGTTGAAGGTTAAAGGTTGAAGCAGTTGAAGGTTGAAAGTTGTGAGGTTGAAGGTTAAAGGTTGAAGGTTGGAGGAGTTGAAGGTTGAAGGTTGAGGGGTTGAAGGTTGAAGGTCGAAGGTTGAGGGGTTAAAGGTTGAAGGTTGAAGGAGTTGAAGGTTGAAGGTTGAGGGGTTGAAGGTTGGAGGTTGAACGTTGAGGGGTTGAAGTTTGAAGGATGAGGAGTTGAAGGTTGAAGGTTGAGGGGTTGAATGTTGAAGGTTGAGGGGTTGAAGGTTGAAGGTTGAGGGGTTGTAGGTTAAATGTTGATGGGTTGAAGGTTGAGGGGTTGAAGGTTGAAGTTAGAGGGGTTGAAGGTTGAAGGTTGAGGGCTTGAAAGTTAAAGGTTGGGAAGTTAAAGGTTGAAGGTTAAGGGGTTGAATATTGAGGGGTTGAAGGTTGAAGATTGAGGGGTTGAAGGTTGAAGATTGAGGGGTTGAAGGTTGAAGGTTGAAGGTTGAGAGGTTGAAGGTTAAAGGTTAAGTGGTTGAAGGTTGAAGGTTGAGGGACTGAATGTTGGGGATTTGAAGGTTGAAGGTTGAGGGCTTGAAGGTTGAAGGTTGAGGTGTTTAAGGTTGGAGGTTTAGGAGTTGAAGGTTGAAGGTTGAGGGGTTGAAGGTTGAAGGTTGATGGGTTGAAGGTTGAGGGGTTGAAGGTTGAAGGTTGGGAAGTTGAGGGTTGAAGGTTAAGGGGTTGAATATTGAGGGGTTGAAGGTTGAAGACTGAGGGGTTGAAGGTTGAAGGGTGAGAGGTTGAAGGTTAAAGGTTAAGTGGTTGAAGGTTGAAGGTTGAGGAACTGAATGTTGGGGAGTTGAAGGTTGAAGGTTGAGGGCTTGAAGGTTGAAGGTTGAGGTGTTTAAGGTTGGAGGTTTAGGAGTTGAAGGTTGAGGGGTTGAAGGTTGAAGGTTGAGGGGTTGAAGGTTGAAGGTCGAAGGTTGATTGGTTAAAGGTTGAAGGTTGAAGGAGTTGAAGGTTGAAGGTTGAGGGGTTGAAGGTTGGAGGTTGAACGTTGAGGGGTTGAAGGTTGAAGGTTGAGGAGTTGAAGGTTGAAGGTTGGGGGGTTGAAGGTTGAAGGTTGAGGGGTTGAAGGTTGAAGGTTGAGGGGTTGAAGGTTAAAGGTTGATGGGTTGAAGGTTGAGGGGTTGAAGGTTGAAGTTAGAGGGGTTGAAGGTTGAAGGTTGAGAGCTTGAAAGTTGAAGGTTGGGAAGTTGAAGGTTGAAGGTTAAGGGGTTGAATATTGAGGGGTTGAAGGTTGAAGATTGAGGGGTAGAAGGTTGAAGGTTGAAGGTTGAGAGGTTGAAGGTTAAAGGTTAAGTGGTTGAAGGTTGAAGTTTGAGGGCTTGAAGGTTGAAGGTTGTGGTGTTTAAGGTTGGAGGTTTAGGAGTTGAAGGTTGAGGGGTTGAAGGTTGAAGATTGAGAAGTTGAAGGTTGATGGTTGAGAGGTTGAAGATTGAAAGTTGAGAGACTGAAGATTGAAGGTTGACTGGTTGAAGGTTACAGGTTGAGGTTTAGAAGGTTGAAGGTTGAGGGTTTGAAAGTTAAACGTTAAGGGGTTGAAGGTCGAAGGTTGAGGGGTTAAAGATAAATGGTTGGGTGGTGGAAGGTTGAAAGTTGAGGGCTTGAAGGATGAAGGTTAAAGGTCGAGTTGTTAAAGGTTGAAGGTTAAGCGGTTGAAGATCGAAGGTTGAGGGGTTAAAGGTTGAAGGTTGAAGGAGTTGAAGGTTGAAGGTTGAAGGAGTTGAAGGTTGACAGTTGAGGGGTTGAAGGTTGAAGGTTGAGGGGTTGAAGGTTTAAGGTTGAAGGAGTTGAAGGTTGACAGTTGAGGGGTTGAAGGTTAAAGGTTGAAGGTTGAAGGAGTTGAAGGTTGAAGGTTGAGGGGTTGAAGGTTGAAGGTCGAAGGTTGAGGGGTTGAATTTTGAAGGTTGAAGGAGTTGAATGTTGAAGGTTGGAGGTCGAAGGTTGAGGGGTTGAAGGTTGAAGGTTGAGGAGTTGAAGGTTGAGGGGTTGAAGGTTGGAGGTTGAAGGTTGAGGGGTTGAAGGTTGAAGGTTGAGGGGTTGAAGGTTAAAGGTTGATGGGTTGAAGGTTGAGGGGTTGAAGGTTGAAGTTAGAGGGGTTGAAGGTTGAAGGTTGAGGGCTTGAAAGTTGAAGGTTGGGAAGTTGGTGTTTGAAGGTTAAGGGGTTGAATATTGAGAGGTTGAAGGTTGAAGATTGAGGGGTTGAAGGTTGAAGGTTGAAGGTTGAGAGGTTGAAGGTTAAAGGTTAAGTGGTTGAAGGTTGAAGGTTGAGGGACTGAATGTTGGGGAGTTGAAGGTTGAAGGTTGAGGGCTTGAAGGTTGAAGGTTGAGGTGTTTAAGGTTGGAGGTTTAGGAGTTGAAGGTTGAGGGGTTGAAGGTTGAAGGTTGAGAAGTTGAAGGTTGATGGTTGAGGGGTTGAAGGTTGAAGGTTGTTAGGTTTAAGATTGTAAGTTGAGGGACTGAAGATTGAAGGTTGACTGGTTGAAGGTTACAGGTTGAGGGGTTGAAGGTTAAAGGTTGATGGGTTGAAGGTTGAGGGGTTAAAGGTTGAAGTTAGAGGGGTTGAAGGTTGAAGGTTGAGGGCTTGAAAGTTAAAGGTTGGGAAGTTGAAGGTTGAAGGTTAAGGGGTTGGATATTGAGGGGTCGAAGGTTGAAGATTGAGGGGCTTCAACTCCTAAACCTCCAACCTTAAACACCTCAACCTTCAACCTTCAAGCCCTCAACCTTCAACCTTCAACCCCTCAACCTTCAACCTCCAACCTTCAACCCCTCAACCTTCAACCTTCAACTCCTCAACCTTCAACCCCTCAACCTTCAACTCCTAAACCTCCAACCTTAAACACCACAACCTTCAACCTTCAAGCCCTCAACCTTCAACCTTCAACCACTTAACCTTTAACCTTCGACCTCTCAACCTTCAACCTTCAACCTTCAACCCCTCAATCTTCAACCTTCAACCCCTCAATATTCAACCCCTTAACCTTCAACCTTCAACTTCCCAACCTTCAACTTTCAAGCCCTCAACCTTCAACCTTCAATCCCTCTAACTTCAACCTTCAACCCCTCAACCTTCAACCCATCAACCTTTAACCTTCAACCCCTCAACCTTCAACCTTCAACGCCTCAACCTTCAACCTTCAACCCCTCAACCTTCAACCTTCAACTCCTCAACCTTCAAACTTCAACCCGTCAACGTTCAACCTCCAACCTTCAACCCCTCAACCTTCAACCTTCAACTCCTTCAACCTTCAACCTTTAACCAATCAACCTTCGACCTTCAACCTTCAACCCCTCAACCTTCAACCTTCAACTCCTTCAACCTTCAACCTTTAACCTTCAACCCCTCAACTTTCAACCTTCAACTCCTTCAACCTTCAACCTTCAACCCCTCAACCTTTATCCTTCAACCCCTCAACCTTCAACCTTCAACCCCTCAACGTTCAACCTCCAACCTTCAACCCCTCAACCTTCGACCTTCAACTCCTTCAACCTTCAACCTTTAACCCCTCAACCTTCGACCTTCAACCTTCAACCCCTCAACCTTCAACCTTCAACTCCTAAACCTCCAACCTTAAACACCTCAACCTTCAACCTTCAAGCCCTCAACCTTCAACCTTCAAATCCCCAACATTCAGTCCCTCAACCTTCAACCTCCAACCACTTAACCTTTAACCTTCAACCTCTCAACCTTCAACCTTCAACCTTCAACCCCTCAATCTTCAACCTTCAACCCCTCAATATTCAACCCCTTAACCTTCAACCTTTAACTTCCCAACCTTTAACTTTCAAGCAATCAACCTTCAACCTTCAACCCCTCTAACTTCAACCTTCAACCCCTCAACCTTCAACCCATCAACATTTAACCTACAACCCCTCAACCTTCAACCTTCAACCCCTCAACCTTCAACATTCAACCCCTCAACCTTCAACCTTCAACTCCTCATCCTTCAACCTTCAACCCCTCAACGTTCAACCTCCAACCTTCAACCCCTCAACCTTCAACCTTCAACTCCTTCAACCTTCAACCTTTAACCCCTCAACCTTCGACCTTCAACCTTCAACCCCTCAACCTTCAACCTTCAACTCCTCCAACCTTCAACCTTTAACCTTCAACCCCTCAACTTTCAACCTTCAACTCCATCAACCTTCAACCTTCAACCCCTCAACCTTCATCCTTCAACCCCTCAACCTTCAACCTTCAACCCCTCAACGTTCAACCTCCAACCTTCAACCCCTCAACCTTCAACCTTCAACTCCTTCAACCTTCAACCTTTAACCCCGCAACCTTCGACCTTCAACCTTCAACCCCTCAACCTTCAACCTTCAACTCCTTCAACCTTCAACCCTTTAACCTTCAACCCCTCAACTTTCAACCTTCAACTCCTTCAACCTTCAACCTTCAACCCATCAACCTTTAACCTTCAACCCCTCAACCTTCAACCTTCAACCCCTCAACCTTCAACCTTCAACCCCTCAACCTTCAACCTTCAACTCCTCAACCTTCAACCTTCAACCCCTCAACGTTCAACCTCCAACCTTCAACAACTCAACCTTCAACCTTCAACTCCTTCAACCTTCAACCTTTAACCCCTGAACCTTCGACCTTCAACCTTCAACCCCTCAACCTTCAACCTTCAACTCCTTCAACCTTCAACCTTTAACCTTCAACCCCTCAACTTTCAACCATCAACTCCTTCAACCTTCAACCTTTAACCCCTCAACCTTCGATCTCCAACCCCTTAACCTTCGACCTTCAACCCCTTCACCTTTAACTTTCAAACCCTCAACCTCCAACCTTCAACCCCTCAACCTTCAACCTTCAACTCCTTCAACCTTTAACCTTTAACCTTCAACCCCTCAACTTTCAACCTTCAACCCCTCAACATTCAACCTTTCAACATTCACCCCCTCTAACTTCAACCTTCAACCGATCAACCTTCAACCCATCAACCTTTAACCTTCAACCCCTCAACCTTCAACCTTCAACCCCTCAACCTTCAACCTCCAACCTTCAAACCCTCAACCTTCAACCTTCAGCTCCTCAACCTTCAACCTTCAACCTTCAACCCCTCAACCTTCAACCTTCAACTCCTTCAACCTTCAACCTTTAACCTTCAAACCCTCAACCTTCATCCTTCAACCCCTCAACCTTCAACCTTCGACCCCTCAACGTTCAACCTCCAACCTTCAACCCCTCAACCTTCAACCTTCAACTCCTTCAACCTTCAACCTTTAATCCCCCAACCTTCGATCTTCAACCGCTTAACCTTCAACCTTTAACCATTCAACCTTCAACCTTCATCCTTCAAGCCCTCAACTTTCAACCTTCAACCACCCAACCATCTATCTTTAACTCCTCAACCTTCGACCTTCAACCCCTTAACCTTCAACTTTCAAACCCTCAACCTTCAACCTTCTACCCCTCAACCTGTAACCTTCAACCAGTCAACCTTCAATCTTCAGTCCTTCAACTTTCAATCTTAAACCCCACAACATTCAACCTTCAACCCCTCAACCATCAACCTTCAACTTCTCAACCTTCAACCTTCAAGCCCTCAACCTTCAACCTTCAACTCCCCAACATTCAGTCCCTCAACATTCAACCTTCAACCACTTAACCTTTAACCTTCAACCTCTCAACCTTCAACCTTCAACCTTCAACCCCTCAATCTTCAACCTTCAACCCCTCACTATTCAACCCCTTAACCTTCAACCTTCAACTTAGCAACATTCAACTTTCAAGCCCTCAACCTTCAACCTTCAACCCCTCTAACTTCAACCTTCAACCCCTCAACCTTCAACCCATCAACCTTTAACCTTCAACCCCTCAACCTTCAACCTTCAACACCTCAACCTTCAACCTGCAACCTTCAACCCCTCAACTTTCAACCTTCAACTCCTCAACCTTCAACCTTCAACCCCTCAACCTTCAACCTCCAACCTTCAACCCCTCAACCTTCAACCTTCAACTCCTTCAACCTTCAACCTTTAACCCCTCAACCTTCGACCTTCAACCCCTCAACCTTCAACCTTCAACTCCTTCAACCTTCAACCTTTAACTTTCAACCCCTCAACTTTCAACCTTCAAATCCTTCAACCTTCAACCTTCAACCCTTCAACCTTCATCCTTCAACCCCTCAACCTTCAACCTTCAACCCCTCAACGTTCAACCTCCAACCTTCAACCCCTCAACCTTCAACCTTCAACCTGTCAGACTTCAACATTTAACTCCCCAACATTCAGTAACTTAACCTTCAACCTTCAACCACTTAACCTTTAACCTTCAACCCCTCAATCTTCAGCCTCAAAACTTCAACCCCTCAACCTTCATCCTTCAACACCTCAACCTTCAACCTTCAACCCCTCAACGTTCAACCTCCAACCTTCAACCCCTCTACCTTCAACCTTCAACCTTCAACCTTTAACCCCTCAACCTTCGATCTTCAACCCCTTAACCTTCAACCTTTAACCACTCAACCTTCAACTTTCATAATTCAAGCCCTCAACTTTCAACCTTCAACCACCCAACCATCTATCTTTAACCCCTCTACCTTAGACCTTCAACCCCTTAACCTTTAACTTTCAAACACTCAGCCTTCAACCTTCTACCCCTCAACCTTCAACCTTCAACCTTCAACCCCTCAACCTTCAAACTTCAACCCCTCAACCTTCAACCTACAACCACTAAACCTTTAATCTTCAGACAGTCAACTTTCGACCACTTAACCTTTATACTTCAGCCCCTCAATCTTTAACTTTCAACCCCTCAATCTTTAACCTTCAATGTTCCCCAGTTAACCTTCAACCTTCAACCCATCAACGATCAACCTCCAACACCTCAACCTTCAACCTTCAACCCCTCAACCTTCAATTCCTAAACCATCAATCTTAAACACTTCAACTTTGTACAATCAACCCCTCAACCTTCAACCTTCAACCTTCAACCCCTACACCTTCAACTTCCAACCCCTCAAACTTCAACGTTTAACCTTCAACCTTCAACGTTCAACGCCTCAAACTTCAACCTTCAACCTTCAACCTTCAACCTTCAACCTCCAACCTGCAACCTTCAACCTTCAACCTTTCAACCTTCAACCCCTCTAACTTCAACCTTCAACCCCTCAACCTTCAACCCATCAACCTTTAACCTTCAACCCCTCAACCTTCAACCTTCAACCCCTCAACCTTCAACCTCCAATCTTCAACCCCTCAACCTTCAACCTTCAACTCCTCAACCTTCAACCTTCAACCCCTCAACCTTCAACCTCCAACCTTCAACCCCTCAACCTGCAACCTTCAACCTTTAACCCCTCAAACTTCGACCTTCAACCTTCAACCCCTCAACCTTCAACCTTCAACTCCTTCAACATTCAACCTTTAACCTTCAACCCCTCAACTTTCAACCTTCAACTCCTTCAATCTTCAACCTTCAACCCCTCAACCTTCATCCTTCAACCCCTCAACCTTCAACGTTCAACGCCTCAACGTTCAACCTCCAACCTTCAACCCCTCAACCTTCAACCTTCAACTCCTTCAACCTTCAACCTTTAACCCCTCAACCTTCGATCTTCAACCGCTTAACCTTCAACCTTTCGCCACTCAACCTTCAACCTTCATCCTTCAAGCCCTCAACTTTCAACCTTCAACCACCCAACCATCTATCTTTAACCCCTCAACCTTCGACCTTCATCCCCTTAACCTTTAACTTTCAAACCCTCAACCTTCAACCTTCTACCCCTCAACCTGTAACCTTCAACCAGTCAACCTTTAATCTTCAGTCCCTCAACTTTCAATCTTAAACCCCACAACCTTCAACCTTCAACCCCTCAACCATCAACCTTCAACTTCTCAACCTTCAACCTTCAACCCCTCAACCTTCAACTCCTAAATCTCCAACCTTAAACTCCTCAACCTTCAACCTTCAAACCCTCAACCTTCAACCTTCAACTCCCCAACATTCAATCCCTCAATCTTCAACCTTCAACCACTTAACCTTTAACCTTCAACCTCTCAACCTTCAACCTCAAACCTTCAACCCCTCAATCTTCAACCTTCGACCCCTCAATATCCAACCCCTTAACCTTCAACCTTCAACTTCCCAACCTTTAACTTTCAAGCCCTCAACCTTCAACCTTCAACCCCTCTAACTTCAACCTTTAACCCCTCAACCTTCAACCCATCAACCTTTAACCTTCAACCCCTCAACCTGTAACCTTCAACCAGTCAACCTTCAATCTTCAGTCCCTCAACTTACAATCTTAAACCCCACAACCTTCAACCTTCAACCCCTCAACCATCAACCTTCAACTTCTCAACCTTCAACCTTCAACCCCTCAACCTTCAACTCCTAAACCTCCAACCTTAAACACCTCAACCTTCAACCTTCAAGCCCTCAACCTTCAACCTTCAACTCCCCAACATTCAGTCCCTCAACCTTCAACCTTCAACCACTTAACCTTTAACCTTCAACCTCTCAACCTTCAACCTTCAACCTTCAACCCCTCAATCTTCAACCTTCAACCTCTCAATATTCAACCCCTTAACCTTCAAACACCAACTTCCCAACCTTCAACTTTCAAGCCCTCAACCTTCAACCTTCAACCCCTCTAACTTCAACCTTCAACCCCTCAACCTTCAACCCATCAACCTTTAACCTTCAACCCCTCAACCTTCAACCTTCAACCCCTCAACCTTCAACCTCCAACCTTCAACCCCTCAACCTTCAACTCCTCAACCTTCAACCTTCAACCCCTCAACCTTCAACCTCCAACCTTCAACATTCAACTCCTTCAACCTTCAAAATTCAACCCCTCAACCTTCGACCTTCAACCTTCAACCCCTCAACCTTCAACCTTCAACTCCTTCAACCTTCAACCTTTAACCTTCAACCCCTCAACTGTCAACCTTCAACTCCTTCAACCTTAAACCTTCAACCCCTCAACCTTCAACCTTCAACCCCTCAACTGTCAACCTTCAACTCCTTCAACCTTCAACCTTCAACTCCTTCAACCTTCAACCTTTAACCCCTCAACCTTCGATCTTCAACCGCTTAACCTTCAACCTTTAACAACTCGACCTTTAACCTTCATCCTTCAAGCCCTCAACTTTCAACCTTCCACCACCCAACCATTTATCTTTAACCCCTCAACCTTCGACCTTCAACCCCTTAACGTTTAACTTTCAAACCCTCAACCTTCAACCTTCTAAACCTCAACCTGTAACCTTCAACCAGTCAACCTTCAATCTTCAGTCTCTCAACTTTCAATCTTCAACCTCTCAACCATCAACCTTCAACTTCTCAATCTTCAACCTTCAACCCCTCAACCTTCAACTCCTAAACCTCCAACCTTAAACACCACAACCTTCAACCTTCAAGCCCTCAAACTTCAACCTTCAACCACTTAACCTTTAACCTTCAACCTCTCAACCTTCAACCTTCAACCTTCAACCCCTCAATCTTCAACCTTCAACCCCTCAATATTCAACCCCTTAACCTTCAACCTTCAACTTCCCAACCTTCAACTTTCAAGCCCTCAACCTTCAACCTTCAACCCCTCTAACTTCAACCTTCAACCCCTCAACCTTCAACCCATCAACCTTTAACCTTCAACCCCTCAACCTTCAACCTTCAACCCCTCAACCTTCAACTTCAACCCCTCAACCTTCAACCTTCAACTCCTCAACCTTCAACCTTCAACCCCTCAACGTTCAACCTCCAACCTTCAACCCCTCAACCTTCAACCTTCAACTCCTTCAACCTTCAACCTTTAACCAATCAACCTTCGACCTTTAACCTTCAACCCCTCAACCTTCAACCTTCAACTCCTTCAACCTTCAACCTTTAACCTTCAACCCCTCAACTTTCAACCTTCAACTCCTTCAACTTTCAACCTTCAACCCCTCAACCTTCATCCTTCAACCCCTCAACCTTCAACCTTCAACCCCTCAACGTTCAACCTCCAACCTTCAACCCCTCAACCTTCAACCTTCAACTCCTTCAACATTCAACCTTCAACCCCTCAACCTTCAACCTTCAACTCCTAAACCTCCAACCTGAAACACCTGAACCTTCAACCTTCAAGCCCTCAACCTTCAACCTTCAAATCCCCAACATTCAGTCCCTCAACCTTCAACCTTCAACCACTTAACCTTTAACCTTCAACCTCTCAACCTTCAACCTTCAACCTTCAACCCCTCAATCTTCAACCTTCAACCCCTCAATATTCAACCCCTTAACCTTCAACCTTTAACTTTCAAGCCCTCAACCTTCAACCTTCAACCCCTCTAACTTCAACCTTCAACCCCTCAACCTTCAACCCATCAACCTTTAACCTACAACTCCTCAACCTTCAACCTTCAACCCCTCAACCTTCAACATTCAACCCCTCAACCTTCAACCTTCAACTCCTCATCCTTCAACCTTCAACCCCTCAACGTTCAACCTCCAACCTTCAACCCCTCAACCTTCAACCTTCAACTCCTTCAACCTTCAACCTTTAACCCCTCAACCTTCGACCTTCAACCTTCAACCCCTCAACCTTCAACCTTCAACTAATCCAACCTTCAACCTTTAACCTTCAACCCCTCAACTTTCAACCTTCAACTCCTTCAACCTTCAACCTTCAACCCCTCAACCTTCATCCTTCAACCCCTCAACCTTCAACCTTCAACCGCTCAACGTTCAACCTCCAACCTTCAACCCCTCAACCTTCAACCTTCAACTCCTTCAACCTTCAACCTCTAACCCCTCAACCTTCGACCTTCAACCTTCAACCCCCCAACCTTCAACCTTCAACTCCTTCAACCTTCAACCTTTAACCCCTGAACCTTCGACCTTCAACCTTCAACCCCTCAACCTTCAACCTTCAACTCCTTCAACCTTCAACCTTTAACCTTCAACCCCTCAACTTTCAACCATCAACTCCTTCAACCTTCAACCTTTAACCCCTCAACCTTCGATCTTCAACCCCTTAACCTTCGACCTTCAACCCCTTCACCTTTAACTTTCAAACCCTCAACCTCCAACCTTCAACCCCTCAACCTTCAACCTTCAACTCCTTCAACCTTTAACCTTTAACCTTCAACCCCTCAACTTTCAACCTTCAACTTCTTCAACCTTCAACCTTTAACCACTCAACCTTCTACCTTCATCCTTCAAGCCCTCAACTTTCAACCTTCAACCAGCCAACCATCTATCTTTAACCCCTCAACCTTCGACCTTCAACCCCTTCATTTTTAACTTTCAAACTCTCAACCTTCAACCTTCTACCGCTCAACCTGTAACCTTCAACCAGTCAACCTTCAATCTTCAGTCCCTCAACTTTCAATCTTCAACCCCACAACCTTCAACCTTCAACCCCTCAACCATCAACCTTCAACTTCTCAACCTTCAACCTTCAACCCCTCAACCTTCAACTCCTAAACCTCCAACATTAAACACCTCAACCTTCAACCTTCAAGCCCTCAACCTTCAACCTTCAACCCCTCAACCTTCAACCTCCAACCTTCAACCCCTCAACCTTCAACCTTCAACTCCTCAACCTTCAACCTTCAACCCCTCAACCTTCAACTCCTAAACCTAAAACCTTAAACACCACAACCTTCAACCTTCAACCACTTAACCTTTAACCTTCAACCTCTCAACCTTCAACCTTCAACCTTCAACCCCTCAATCTTCAACCTTCAACCCCTCAATATTCAACCCCTTAACCTTCAACCTTCAACTTCCCAACCTTCAACTTTCAAGCCCTCAACCTTCAACCTTCAACCCCTCTAACTTCAACCTTCAACCCCTCAACCTTCAACCCCTCAACCTTCAACCTTCAACCCCTCAACCTTCAACCTTCAACTCCTCAACCTTCAACCTCCAACCCCTCAACGTTCAACCTCCAACCTTCAACCCCTCAACCTTCAACCTTCAACTCCTTCAACCTTCAACCTTTAACCAATCAACCTTCGACCTTCAACCTTCAACCCCTCAACCTTCAACCTTCAACTCCTTCAACCTTCAACCTTTAACCTTCAACCCCTCAACTTTCAACCTTCAAGTCCTTCAACCTTCAACCTTCAACCCCTCAACCTTCATCCTTCAACCCCTCAACCTTCAACCTTCAACCCCTCAACGTTCAACCTCCAACCTTCAACCCCTCAACCTTCAACCTTCAACTCCTTCAACCTTCAACCTTTAACCCCTCAACCTTCGACCTTCAACCTTCAACCCCTCAACCTTCAACCTTCAACTCCTAAACCTCCAACCTTAAACACCTCAACCTTCAACCTTCAAGCCCTCAACCTTCAACCTTCAAATCCCAGACATTCAGTCCCTCAACCTTCAACCTTCAACCACTTAACCTTTAACCTTCAACCTCTCAACCTTCAACCTTCAACCTTCAACCCCTCAATCTTCAACCTTCAACCCCTCAATATTCAACCCCTTAACCTTCAACCTTTAACTTCCCAACCTTTAACTTTCAAGCAATCAACCTTCAACCTTCAACCCCTCTAACTTCAACCTTCAACCCCTCAACCTTCAACCCATCAACCTTTAACCTACAACCCCTCAACCTTCAACCTTCAACCCCTCAACCTTCAACATTCAACCCCTCAACCTTCAACCTTCAGCTCCTCATCCTTCAACCTTCAACCCCTCAACGTTCAACCTCCAACCTTCAACCCCTCAACCTTCAACCTTCAACTCCTTCAACCTTCAACCTTTAACCCCTCAACCTTCGACCTTCAACCTTCAACCCCTCAACCTTCAACCTTCAACTCCTCCAACCTTCAACCTTTAACCTTCAACCCCTCAACTTTCAACCTTCAACTCCATCAACCTTCAACCTTCAACCCCTGAACCTTCATCCTTCAACCCCTCAACCTTCAACCTTCAACCCCTCAACGTTCAACCTCCAACCTTCAACCCCTCAACCTTCAACCTTCAACTCCTTCAACCTTTAACCCCGCAACCTTCGACCTTCAACCTTCAACCCCTCAACCTTCAACCTTCAACTCCTTCCACCTTCAACCCTTTAACCTTCAACCCCTCAACTTTCAACCTTCAACTCCTTCAACCTTCAACCTTCAACCCATCAACCTTTAACCTTCAACCCCTCAACCTTCAACCTTCAACCCCTCAACCTTCAACCTTCAACCCCTCAACCTTCAACCTTCAACTCCTCAACCTTCAACCTTCAACCCCTCAACGTTCAACCTCCAACCTTCAACCCCTCAACCTTCAACCTTCAACTCCTTCAACCTTCAACCTTTAACCCCTGAACCTTCGACCTTCAACCTTCAACCCCTCAACCTTCAACCTTCAACTCCTTCAACCTTCAACCTTTAACCTTCAACCCCTCAACTTTCAACCATCAACTCCTTCAACCTTCAACCTTTAACCCCTCAACCTTCGATCTTCAACCCCTTAACCTTCGACCTTCAACCCCTTCACCTTTAACTTTCAAACCCTCAACCTCCAACCCTCAACCCCTCAACCTTCAACCTTCAACTTCTTCAACCTTCAACCTTTAACCACTCAACCTTCTACCTTCATCCTTCAAGCCCTCAACTTTCAACCTTCAACCAGCCAACCATCTATCTTTAACCCCTCAACCTTCGACCTTCAACCCCTTCACCTTTAACTTTCAAACCCTCAACCTTCAACCTTCTACCGCTCAACCTGTAACCTTCAACCAGTCAACCTTCAATCTTCAGTCCCTCAACTTTCAATCTTCAACCCCTCAACCTTCAACCTTCAACCCCTCAACCATCAACCTTCAACTTCTCAACCTTCAACCTTCAACCCCTCAACCTTCAACTCCTAATCCTCCAACCTTAAACACCTCAACCTTCAACCTTCAAGCCCTCAACCTTCAACCTTCAACCCCTCAACCTTCAACCTCCAACCTTCAACCCCTCAACCTTCAACCTTCAACTCCTCAACCTTCAACCTTCAACCCCTCAACCTTCAACCTCCAACCTTCAACCCATCAACCTTCAACCTTCAACTCCTTCAACCTTCAACCTTTAACAACTCAACCTTCGACCATCAACCTTCAACCCCTCAACCTTCAACCTTCGACTCCTTCAACGTTCAACCTTTAACCTTCAACCCCTCAACTTTCAACCTTCAACTCCTTCAACATTCAACCTTCAACCCCTCAACCTTCATCCTTCAACCCCTCAACCTTCATCCTTCAAGCCATCAACTTTCAACCTTCAACCACCCAACCATTTATCTTTAACCCCTCAACCTTCGACCTTCAACCCCTTAACCTTTAACTTTCAAACCCTCAACCTTCAACCTTCTACCCCTCAACCTGTAACCTTCAACCAGTCAACCTTCAATCTTCAGTCCCTCAACTTTCAATCTTCAACCACACAACCTTCAACCTTCAATCCCTCAACCATCAACCTTCAACTTCTCAACCTTCAACCTTCAACCCCTCAACCTTCAACTCCTAAACCTCCAACCTTAAACACCTCAACCTTCAACCTTCAAGCCCTCAACCTTCAACCTTCAACTCCCCAACATTCAGTTCCTCAACCTTCAACCTTCAACCACTTAACCTTTAACCTTCAACCTCTCACCCTTCAACCTTCAACCCCTCAGTCTTCAACCTTCAACCCCTCAATATTCAACCCCTTAACCTTCAACCCTCAACTTCCCAACCTTCAACCTTCAACCCCTCAACCTTCAACCCATCAACCTTCAACCCTCAACCCCTCAACCTTCAACCTTCAACTCCTAAACCTCCAACCTTAAACACCTCAACCTTCAACCTTCAAGCCCTCAACCTTCAACCTTCAAATCCCCAACATTCAGTCCCTCAACCTTCAACCTTCAACCACTTAACCTTTAACCTTCAACCTCTCAACCTTCAACCTTCAACCTTCAACCCCTCAATCTTCAACCTTCAACCCCTCAATCTTCAACCTTCAACCCCTCAATATTCAACCCCTTAACCTTCAACCTTTAACTTCCCAACCTTTAACTTTCAAGCCCTCAACCTTCAACCTTCAACCCCTCTAACTTCAACCTTCAACCCCTCAACCTTCAACCCATCAACATTTAACCTACAACCCCTCAACCTTCAACCTTCAACCCCTCAACCTTCAACATTCAACCCCTCAACCTTCAACCTTCAACTCCTCATCCTTCAAACTTCAACCCCTCAACGTTCAACCTCCAACCTTCAACCCCTCAACCTTCAACCTTCAACTCCTTCAACCTTCAACCTTTAACCCCTCAACCTTCGACCTTCAACCTTCAACCCCTCAACCTTCAACCTTCAACTCCTCCACCCTTCAACCTTTAACCTTCAACCTCACAACTTTCAACCTTCAACTGCTTCAACCTTTAACCTTCAACCCCTCAACCTTCATCCTTCAACCCCTCAACCTTCAACCTTCAACCCCTCAACCTTCAACCTTCAACTCCTCAACCTTCAACCTTCAACCCCACAACGTTCAACCTCCAACCTTCAACCCCTCAACCTTCAACCTTCAACTCCTTCAACCTTCAACCTTTAACCCCTGAACCTTCGACCTTCAACCTTTAACCCCTCAACCTTCAACCTTCAACTCCTTCAACCTTCAACCTTTAACCTTCAACCCCTCAACTTTCAACCATCAACTCCTTCAACCTTCCACCTTTAACCCCTCAACCTTCGATCTTCAACCCCTTAACCTTCGACCTTCAACCCCTTCACCTTTAACTTTCAAACCCTCAACCTCCAACCTTCAACCCCTCAACCTTCAACCTTCAACTCTTTCAACCTTTAACCTTTAACCTTCAACCCCTCAACTTTCAACCTTCAACTTCTTCAACCTTCAACCTTTAACCACTCAACCTTCTACCTTCATCCTTCAAGCCCTCAACTTTCAACCTTCAACCAGCCAACCATCTATCTTTAACCCCTCAACCTTCGACCTTCAACCCCTTCACCTTTAACTTTCAAACCCTCAACCTTCAACCTTCTACCGCTCAACCTGTAACCTTCAACCAGTCAACCTTCAATCTTCAGTCCCTCAACTTTCAATCTTCAACCCCACAACCTTCAACCTTCAACCCCTCAACCATCAACCTTCAACTTCTCAACCTTCAACGTTCAACCCCTCAACCTTCAACTCCTAAACCTCCAACCTTAAACACCTCAACCTTCAACCTTCAAGCATTCAACCTTCAACCTTCAACCCCTCAACCTTCAACCTCCAACCTTCAACCCCTCAACCTTCAACCTTCAACTCCTCAACCTTCAACCTTCAACCCCTCAACCGTCAACTCCTAAACCTCCAACCTTAAACACCACAACCTTCAACCTTCAAGCCCTCAACCTTCAACCTTCAACCACTTAACCTTTAACCTTCAACCTCTCAACCTTCAACCTTCAACCTTCAACCCCTCAATCTTCAACCTTCAACCCCTCAATATTCAACCCCTTAACCTTCAACCTTCAACTTCCCAACCTTCAACTTTCAAGCCCTCAACCTTCAACCTTCAACCCCTCTAACTTCAACCTTCAACCCCTCAACCTTCAACCCATCAACCTTTAACCTTCAACCCCTCAACCTTCAACCTTCAACCCCTCAACCTTCAAGCTTCAACCCCTCAACCTTCAACCTTCAACTCCTCAACCTTCAACCCCTCAACGTTCAACCTCCAACCTTCAACCCCTCACCCTTCAACCTTCAACTCCTTCAACCTTCAACCTTTAACCAATCAACCTTCGACCTTCAACCTTCAACCCCTCAACCTTCAACCTTCAACTCCTTCAACCTTCAACCTTTAACCTTCAACCCCTCAACTTTCAATCTTCAACTCCTTCAACCTTCAACCTTCAACCCCTCAACCTTCATCCTTCAACCCCTCAACCTTCAACCTTCAACCCCTCAACGTTCAACCTCCAACCTTCAACCCCTCAACCTTCAACCTTCAACTCCTTCAACCTTCAACCTTTAACCCCTCAACCTTCGACCTTCAACCTTCAACCCCTCAACCTTCAACCTTCAACTCCTAAACCTCCAACCTTAAACACCTCAACCTTCAACCTTCAAGCCCTCAACCTTCAACCTTCAAATCCCCAACATTCAGTCCCTCAACCTTCAACCTTCAACCACTTAACCTTTAACCTTCAACCTCTCAACCTTCAACCTTCAACCCCTCAATCTTCAACCTTCAACCCCTCAATATTCAACCCCTTAACCTTCAACCTTTAACTTCCCAACCTTTAACTTTCAAGCAATCAACCTTCAACCTTCAACCCCTCTAACTTCAACCTTCAACCCCTCAACCTTCAACCCATCAACCTTTAACCTACAACCCCTCAACCTTGAACCTTCAACCCCTCAACCTTCAACATTCAACCCCTCAACCTTCAACCTTCAACTCCTCATCCTTCAACCTTCAACCCCTCAACGTTCAACCTCCAACCTTCAACCCCTCAACCTTCAACCTTCAACTCCTTCAACCTTCAACCTTTAACCCCTCAACCTTCGACCTTCAACCTTCAACCCCTCAACCTTCAACCTTCAACTCCTCCAACCTTCAACCTTTAACCTTCAACCCCTCAACTTTCAACCTTCAACTCCATCAACCTTCAACCTTCAACCCCTCAACCTTCATCCTTCAACCCCTCAACCTTCAACCTTCAACCCCTCAACGTTCAACCTCCAACCTTCAACCCCTCAACCTTCAACCTTCAACTCCTTCAACCTTCAACCTTTAACCCCTCAACCTTCGACCTTCAACCTTCAACCCCTCAACCTACAACCTTCAACTCCTTCAACCTTCAACCCTTTAACCTTCAACCCCTCAACTTTCAACCTTCAACTCCTTCAACCTTCAACCTTCAACCCATCAACCTTTAACCTTCAATCCCTCAACCTTCAAACTTCAACCCCTCAACCTTCAACCTTCAACCCCTCAACCTTCAACCTTCAACTCCTCAACCTTCAACCTTCAACCCCTCAACGTTCAACCTCCAACCTTCAACCCCTCAACCTTCAACCTTCAACTCCTTCAACCTTCAACCTTTAACCCCTGAACCTTCGACCTTCAACCTTCAACCCCTCAACCTTCAACCTTCAACTCCTTCAACCTTCAACCTTTAACCTTCAACCCCTCAACTTTCAACCATCAACTCCTTCAACCTTCAACCTTTAACCCCTCAACCTTCGATCTTCAACCCCTTAACCTTCAACCTTCAACCCCTTCACCTTCAACTTTCAAACCCTCAACCTCCAACCTTCAACCCCTCAACCTTCAACCTTCAACTCCTTCAACCTTTAACCTTTAACCTTCAACCCCTCAACTTTCAACCTTCAACCTTCAACCTTTAACCACTCAACCTTCTACCTTCATCCTTCAAGCCCTCAACTTTCAACCTTCAACCAGCCAAAAATCTATCTTTAACCAATCAACCTTCGACCTTCAACCCCTTCACCTTTAACTTTCAAACCCTCAACCTTCAACCTTCTACCGCTCAACCTGTAACCTTCAACCAGTCAACCTTCAATCTTCAGTCCCTTAACTTTCAATCTTCAACCCCACAACCTTCAACCTTCAACCCCTCAATCATCAACCTTCAACTTCTCAAGCTTCAACCTTCAACCCCTCAACCTTCAACTCCTAATCCTCCAACCTTAAACACCTCAACCTTCAACCTTCAAGCCCTCAACCTTCAACCTTCAACCCCTCAACCTTCAACCTCCAACCTTCAACCAATCAACCTTCAACCTTCAACTCCTCAACCTTCAACCTTCAACCCCTCAAC
This sequence comes from Ctenicera cuprea, assembly GCA_958336395.1. Classification (NCBI taxonomy): domain Eukaryota; kingdom Metazoa; phylum Arthropoda; class Insecta; order Coleoptera; family Elateridae; genus Ctenicera; species Ctenicera cuprea. The sequence goes on from CATVIB010000031.1 coordinate 30,592, forward strand.
CTTCAACCTCCAACCTTCAACCCCTCAACCTTCAACCTTCAACTCCTTCAACCTTCAACATTTAACAACTCAACCTTCGACCATCAACCTTCAACCCCTCAACCTTCAACTTTCGACTCCTTCAACGTTCAACCTTTAACCTTCAACCCCTCAACTTTCAACCTTCAACTCCTTCAACATTCAGCCTTCAACCCCTCAACCTTCATCCTTCAACCCCTCAACCTTCATCCTTCAAGCCATCAACTTTCAACCTTCAACCACCCAACCATTTATCTTTAACCCCTCAACCTTCGACCTTCAACCCCTTAACCTTTAACTTTCAACTTTCAAACCCTCAACCTTCAACCTTCTACCGCTCAACCTGTAACCTTCAACCAGTCAACCTTCAATCTTCAGTCCCTCAACTTTCAATCTTCAACCCCACAACCTTCAACTTTCAACCCCTCAACCATCAACCTTCAACTTCTCAACCTTCAACCTTCAACCCCTCAACCTTCAACTCCTAAACCTCCAACCTTAAACACCTCAACCTTCAACCTTCAAGCCCTCAACCTTCAACCTTCAACTCCCCAACATTCAGTTCCTCAACCTTCAACCTTCAACCACTTAACCTTTAACCTTCAACCTCTCACCCTTCAACCTACAACCTTCAACCCCTCAGTCTTCAACCTTCAACCCCTCAATATTCAACCCCTTAACCTTCAACCTTCAACTTCCCAACCTTCAACCTTCAACCCCTCAACCTTCAACCCATCAACCTTTAACCATTAACCCCTCAACCTTCAACCTTCAACTCCTTCAACCATCAACCTTTGACCTTCAACCCCTCAACTTCCAACCTTCAAATCCTTCAACCTTCAACCTTCAACCCCTCAACCTTCATCCTTTAACCCCTCAACCTTCAACCTTCAACCCCTCAACGTTCAACCTCCAACCTGCAACCCCTCAACCTTCAACTTTCAACTCCTTCAACCTTCAACCTTTAACCCCTCAACCTTCGATCTTTAACCCCTTAACCTTCAACCTTTAACCACTCGACCTTCAACCTTCATCCTTCAAGCCCTCAACTTTCAACCTTCAACCACCCAACGATTTATCTTTAACCCCTCAAACTTCGACCTTCAACCCCTTAACCTTTAACTTTCAAACCCTCAACCTTCAACCTTCCACCCCTCAACCTGTAACCATCAACCAGTCAACCTTCAATCTTCAGTCCCTCAACTTTCAATCTTCAACCCCACAACCTTCAACCTACAACCCCTCAACCATCAACCTTCAACTTCTCAACCTTCAACCTTCAACCCCTCAATCTTCAACTCCCAAACTTCCAAACTTAAACACCTCAACCTTCGACCTTCAAGCCCTCAACCTTCAACCTTCAACTCCCCAACATTCAGTCCCTCAACCTTCAACCTTCAACCACTTAACCTTTAACCTTCAACCTCTCAATCTTCAACCTTCAACCTTCAACCTTCAACCCCTCAATCTTCAACCTTCAACCCCTCAATATTCAACCCCTTAACCTTCAACCTTCAACTTCCCAACCTTCAACTTTCAAGCCCTCAACCTTCAACCTTCAACCAATCTAACTTCAACCTTCAACCCCTCAACCTTCAACCCATCAACCTTTAACCTTCAACCCCTCAACCTTCAACCTTCAACCTTCAACCCCTCAACCTTCAACGTTCAACTCCTTCAACCTTCAACCTTCAACCCCTCAACCTTCAACCTTCAACTCCTCAACCTTCAACCTTCAACTCCTCAACCTTCAACCTTCAACCCCTCAACGTTCAACCTCCAACCTTCAACAACTCAACCTTCAACCTTCAACTCCTTCAACCTTCAACCTTTAACCCCTGAACCTTCGACCTTCAACCTTCAACCCCTCAACCTTCAACCTTCAACTCCTTCAACCTTCAACCTTTAACCTTCAACCCCTCAACTTTCAACCATCAACTCCTTCAACCTTCAACCTTTAACCCCTCAACCTTCGATCTCCAACCCCTTAACCTTCGACCTTCAACCCCTTCACCTTTAACTTTCAAACCCTCAACCTCCAACCTTCAACCCCTCAACCTTCAACCTTCAACTCCTTCAACCTTTAACCTTTAACCGTCAACCCCTCAACTTTCAACCTTCAACCCCTCAACATTCAACCTTTCAACATTCACCCCCTCTAACTTCAACCTTCAACCCCTCAACCTTCAACCCATCAACCTTTAACCTTCAACCCCTCAACCTTCAACCTTCAACCCCTCAACCTTCAACCTCCAACCTTCAAACCCTCAACCTTCAACCTTCAGCTCCTCAACCTTCAACCTTCAACCTTCAACCCCTCAACCTTCAACCTTCAACTCCTTCAACCTTCAACCTTTAACCTTCAAACCCTCAACCTTCATCCTTCAACCCCTCAAGCTTCAACCTTCGACCCCTCAACGTTCAACCTCCAACCTTCAACCCCTCAACCTTCAACCTTCAACTCCTTCAACCTTCAACCTTTAATCCCCCAACCTTCGATCTTCAACCGCTTAACCTTCAACCTTTAACCATTCAACCTTCAACCTTCATCCTTCAAGCCCTCAACTTTCAACCTTCAACCACCCAACCATCTATCTTTAACTCCTCAACCTTCGACCTTCAACCCCTTAACCTTCAACTTTCAAACCCTCAACCTTCAACCTTCTACCCCTCAACCTGTAACCTTCAACCAGTCAACCTTCAATCTTCAGTCCTTTAACTTTCAATCTTAAACCCCACAACATTCAACCTTCAACCCCTCAACCATCAACCTTCAACTTCTCAACCTTCAACCTTCAAGCCCTCAACCTTCAACCTTCAACTCCCCAACATTCAGCCCCTCAACATTCAACCTTCAACCACTTAACCTTTAACCTTCAACCTCTCAACCTTCAACCTTCAACCTTTAACCCCTCAATCTTCAACCTTCAACCCCTCACTATTCAACCCCTTAACCTTCAACCTTCAACTTCCCAACCTTCAACTTTCAAGCCCTCAACCTTCAACCTTCAACCCCTCTAACTTCAACCTTCAACCCCTCAACCTTCAACCCATCAACCTTTAACCTTCAACCCCTCAACCTTCAACCTTCAACCCCTCAACCTTCAAGCTTCAACCCCTCAACCTTCAACCTTCAACTCCTCAACCTTCAACCCCTCAACGTTCAACCTTCAACCTTCAACCCCTCAATCTTCAACCTTCAACCCCTCAATATTCAACCCCTTAACCTTCAACCTTTAACTTCCCAACCTTTAACTTTCAAGCAATCAACCTTCAACCTTCAACCCCTCTAACTTCAACCTTCAACCCCTCAACCTTCAACCCATCAACCTTTAACCTACAACCCCTCAACCTTGAACCTTCAACCCCTCAACCTTCAACATTCAACCCCTCAACCTTCAACCTTCAACTCCTCATCCTTCAACCTTCAACCCCTCAACGTTCAACCTCCAACCTTCAACCCCTCAACCTTCAACCTTCAACTCCTTCAACCTTCAACCTTTAACCCCTCAACCTTCGACCTTCAACCTTCAACCCCTCAACCTTCAACCTTCAACTCCTCCAACCTTCAACCTTTAACCTTCAACCCCTCAACTTTCAACCTTCAACTCCATCAACCTTCAACCTTCAACCCCTCAACCTTCATCCTTCAACCCCTCAACCTTCAACCTTCAACCCCTCAACGTTCAACCTCCAACCTTCAACCCCTCAACCTTCAACCTTCAACTCCTTCAACCTTCAACCTTTAACCCCTCAACCTTCGACCTTCAACCTTCAACCCCTCAACCTACAACCTTCAACTCCTTCAACCTTCAACCCTTTAACCTTCAACCCCTCAACTTTCAACCTTCAACTCCTTCAACCTTCAACCTTCAACCCATCAACCTTTAACCTTCAATCCCTCAACCTTCAAACTTCAACCCCTCAACCTTCAACCTTCAACCCCTCAACCTTCAACCTTCAACTCCTCAACCTTCAACCTTCAACCCCTCAACGTTCAACCTCCAACCTTCAACCCCTCAACCTTCAACCTTCAACTCCTTCAACCTTCAACCTTTAACCCCTGAACCTTCGACCTTCAACCTTCAACCCCTCAACCTTCAACCTTCAACTCCTTCAACCTTCAACCTTTAACCTTCAACCCCTCAACTTTCAACCATCAACTCCTTCAACCTTCAACCTTTAACCCCTCAACCTTCGATCTTCAACCCCTTAACCTTCAACCTTCAACCCCTTCACCTTTAACTTTCAAACCCTCAACCTCCAACCTTCAACCCCTCAACCTTCAACCTTCAACTCCTTCAACCTTTAACCTTTAACCTTCAACCCCTCAACTTTCAACCTTCAACCTTCAACCTTTAACCACTCAACCTTCTACCTTCATCCTTCAAGCCCTCAACTTTCAACCTTCAACCAGCCAAAAATCTATCTTTAACCAATCAACCTTCGACCTTCAACCCCTTCACCTTTAACTTTCAAACCCTCAACCTTCAACCTTCTACCGCTCAACCTGTAACCTTCAACCAGTCAACCTTCAATCTTCAGTCCCTTAACTTTCAATCTTCAACCCCACAACCTTCAACCTTCAACCCCTCAATCATCAACCTTCAACTTCTCAAGCTTCAACCTTCAACCCCTCAACCTTCAACTCCTAATCCTCCAACCTTAAACACCTCAACCTTCAACCTTCAAGCCCTCAACCTTCAACCTTCAACCCCTCAACCTTCAACCTCCAACCTTCAACCAATCAACCTTCAACCTTCAACTCCTCAACCTTCAACCTTCAACCCCTCAACCTTCAACCTCCAACCTTCAACCCCTCAACCTTCAACCTTCAACTCCTTCAACCTTCAACATTTAACAACTCAACCTTCGACCATCAACCTTCAACCCCTCAACCTTCAACTTTCGACTCCTTCAACGTTCAACCTTTAACCTTCAACCCCTCAACTTTCAACCTTCAACTCCTTCAACATTCAGCCTTCAACCCCTCAACCTTCATCCTTCAACCCCTCAACCTTCATCCTTCAAGCCATCAACTTTCAACCTTCAACCACCCAACCATTTATCTTTAACCCCTCAACCTTCGACCTTCAACCCCTTAACCTTTAACTTTCAACTTTCAAACCCTCAACCTTCAACCTTCTACCGCTCAACCTGTAACCTTCAACCAGTCAACCTTCAATCTTCAGTCCCTCAACTTTCAATCTTCAACCCCACAACCTTCAACTTTCAACCCCTCAACCATCAACCTTCAACTTCTCAACCTTCAACCTTCAACCCCTCAACCTTCAACTCCTAAACCTCCAACCTTAAACACCTCAACCTTCAACCTTCAAGCCCTCAACCTTCAACCTTCAACTCCCCAACATTCAGTTCCTCAACCTTCAACCTTCAACCACTTAACCTTTAACCTTCAACCTCTCACCCTTCAACCTACAACCTTCAACCCCTCAGTCTTCAACCTTCAACCCCTCAATATTCAACCCCTTAACCTTCAACCTTCAACTTCCCAACCTTCAACCTTCAACCCCTCAACCTTCAACCCATCAACCTTTAACCATTAACCCCTCAACCTTCAACCTTCAACTCCTTCAACCATCAACCTTTGACCTTCAACCCCTCAACTTCCAACCTTCAAATCCTTCAACCTTCAACCTTCAACCCCTCAACCTTCATCCTTTAACCCCTCAACCTTCAACCTTCAACCCCTCAACGTTCAACCTCCAACCTGCAACCCCTCAACCTTCAACTTTCAACTCCTTCAACCTTCAACCTTTAACCCCTCAACCTTCGATCTTTAACCCCTTAACCTTCAACCTTTAACCACTCGACCTTCAACCTTCATCCTTCAAGCCCTCAACTTTCAACCTTCAACCACCCAACGATTTATCTTTAACCCCTCAAACTTCGACCTTCAACCCCTTAACCTTTAACTTTCAAACCCTCAACCTTCAACCTTCCACCCCTCAACCTGTAACCATCAACCAGTCAACCTTCAATCTTCAGTCCCTCAACTTTCAATCTTCAACCCCACAACCTTCAACCTACAACCCCTCAACCATCAACCTTCAACTTCTCAACCTTCAACCTTCAACCCCTCAATCTTCAACTCCTAAACTTCCAAACTTAAACACCTCAACCTTCGACCTTCAAGCCCTCAACCTTCAACCTTCAACTCCCCAACATTCAGTCCCTCAACCTTCAACCTTCAACCACTTAACCTTTAACCTTCAACCTCTCAATCTTCAACCTTCAACCTTCAACCTTCAACCCCTCAATCTTCAACCTTCAACCCCTCAATATTCAACCCCTTAACCTTCAACCTTCAACTTCCCAACCTTCAACTTTCAAGCCCTCAACCTTCAACCTTCAACCAATCTAACTTCAACCTTCAACCCCTCAACCTTCAACCCATCAACCTTTAACCTTCAACCCCTCAACCTTCAACCTTCAACCTTCAACCCCTCAACCTTCAACGTTCAACTCCTTCAACCTTCAACCTTCAACCCCTCAACCTTCAACCTTCAACTCCTCAACCTTCAACCTTCAACTCCTCAACCTTCAACCTTCAACCCCTCAACGTTCAACCTCCAACCTTCAACAACTCAACCTTCAACCTTCAACTCCTTCAACCTTCAACCTTTAACCCCTGAACCTTCGACCTTCAACCTTCAACCCCTCAACCTTCAACCTTCAACTCCTTCAACCTTCAACCTTTAACCTTCAACCCCTCAACTTTCAACCATCAACTCCTTCAACCTTCAACCTTTAACCCCTCAACCTTCGATCTCCAACCCCTTAACCTTCGACCTTCAACCCCTTCACCTTTAACTTTCAAACCCTCAACCTCCAACCTTCAACCCCTCAACCTTCAACCTTCAACTCCTTCAACCTTTAACCTTTAACCTTCAACCCCTCAACTTTCAACCTTCAACCCCTCAACATTCAACCTTTCAACATTCACCCCCTCTAACTTCAACCTTCAACCCCTCAACCTTCAACCCATCAACCTTTAACCTTCAACCCCTCAACCTTCAACCTTCAACCCCTCAACCTTCAACCTCCAACCTTCAAACCCTCAACCTTCAACCTTCAGCTCCTCAACCTTCAACCTTCAACCTTCAACCCCTCAACCTTCAACCTTCAACTCCTTCAACCTTCAACCTTTAACCTTCAAACCCTCAACCTTCATCCTTCAACCCCTCAAGCTTCAACCTTCGACCCCTCAACGTTCAACCTCCAACCTTCAACCCCTCAACCTTCAACCTTCAACTCCTTCAACCTTCAACCTTTAATCCCCCAACCTTCGATCTTCAACCGCTTAACCTTCAACCTTTAACCATTCAACCTTCAACCTTCATCCTTCAAGCCCTCAACTTTCAACCTTCAACCACCCAACCATCTATCTTTAACTCCTCAACCTTCGACCTTCAACCCCTTAACCTTCAACTTTCAAACCCTCAACCTTCAACCTTCTACCCCTCAACCTGTAACCTTCAACCAGTCAACCTTCAATCTTCAGTCCTTTAACTTTCAATCTTAAACCCCACAACATTCAACCTTCAACCCCTCAACCATCAACCTTCAACTTCTCAACCTTCAACCTTCAAGCCCTCAACCTTCAACCTTCAACTCCCCAACATTCAGTCCCTCAACATTCAACCTTCAACCACTTAACCTTTAACCTTCAACCTCTCAACCTTCAACCTTCAACCTTTAACCCCTCAATCTTCAACCTTCAACCCCTCACTATTCAACCCCTTAACCTTCAACCTTCAACTTCCCAACCTTCAACTTTCAAGCCCTCAACCTTCAACCTTCAACCCCTCTAACTTCAACCTTCAACCCCTCAACCTTCAACCCATCAACCTTTAACCTTCAACCCCTCAACCTTCAACCTTCAACCCCTCAACCTTCAAGCTTCAACCCCTCAACCTTCAACCTTCAACTCCTCAACCTTCAACCCCTCAACGTTCAACCTCCAACCTTCAACCCCTCAACCTTCAACCTTCAACTCCTTCAACCTTCAACCTTTAACCAATCAACCTTCGACCTTCAACCTTCAACCCCTCAACCTTCAACCTTCAACTCCTTCAACCTTCAACCTTTAACCTTCAACCCCTCAACTTTCAATCTTCAACTCCTTCAACCTTCAACCTTCAACCCCTCAACCTTCATCCTTCAACCCCTCAACCTTCAACCTTCAACCCCTCAACGTTCAACCTCCAACCTTCAACCCCTCAACCTTCAACCTTCAACTCCTTCAACCTTCAACCTTTAACCCCTCAACCTTCGACCTTCAACCTTCAACCCCTCAACCTTCAACCTTCAACTCCTAAACCTCCAACCTTAAACACCTCAACCTTCAACCTTCAAGCCCTCAACCTTCAACCTTCAAATCCCCAACATTCAGTCCCTCAACCTTCAACCTTCAACCACTTAACCTTTAACCTTCAACCTCTCAACCTTCAACCTTCAACCCCTCAATCTTCAACCTTCAACCCCTCAATATTCAACCCCTTAACCTTCAACCTTTAACTTCCCAACCTTTAACTTTCAAGCAATCAACCTTCAACCTTCAACCCCTCTAACTTCAACCTTCAACCCCTCAACCTTCAACCCATCAACCTTTAACCTACAACCCCTCAACCTTGAACCTTCAACCCCTCAACCTTCAACATTCAACCCCTCAACCTTCAACCTTCAACTCCTCATCCTTCAACCTTCAACCCCTCAACGTTCAACCTCCAACCTTCAACCCCTCAACCTTCAACCTTCAACTCCTTCAACCTTCAACCTTTAACCCCTCAACCTTCGACCTTCAACCTTCAACCCCTCAACCTTCAACCTTCAACTCCTCCAACCTTCAACCTTTAACCTTCAACCCCTCAATTTCAACCTTCAACTCCATCAACCTTCAACCTTCAACCCCTCAACCTTCATCCTTCAACCCCTCAACCTTCAACCTTCAACCCCTCAACGTTCAACCTCCAACCTTCAACCCCTCAACCTTCAACCTTCAACTCCTTCAACCTTCAACCTTTAACCCCTCAACCTTCGACCTTCAACCTTCAACCCCTCAACCTACAACCTTCAACTCCTTCAACCTTCAACCCTTTAACCTTCAACCCCTCAACTTTCAACCTTCAACTCCTTCAACCTTCAACCTTCAACCCATCAACCTTTAACCTTCAATCCCTCAACCTTCAAACTTCAACCCCTCAATCTTCAACCTTCAACCCCTCAACCTTCAACCTTCAACTCCTCAACCTTCAACCTTCAACCCCTCAACGTTCAACCTCCAACCTTCAACCCCTCAACCTTCAACCTTCAACTCCTTCAACCTTCAACCTTTAACCCCTGAACCTTCGACCTTCAACCTTCAACCCCTCAACCTTCAACCTTCAACTCCTTCAACCTTCAACCTTTAACCTTCAACCCCTCAACTTTCAACCATCAACTCCTTCAACCTTCAACCTTTAACCCCTCAACCTTCGATCTTCAACCCCTTAACCTTCAACCTTCAACCCCTTCACCTTTAACTTTCAAACCCTCAACCTCCAACCTTCAACCCCTCAACCTTCAACCTTCAACTCCTTCAACCTTTAACCTTTAACCTTCAACCCCTCAACTTTCAACCTTCAACCTTCAACCTTTAACCACTCAACCTTCTACCTTCATCCTTCAAGCCCTCAACTTTCAACCTTCAACCAGCCAAAAATCTATCTTTAACCAATCAACCTTCGACCTTCAACCCCTTCACCTTTAACTTTCAAACCCTCAACCTTCAACCTTCTACCGCTCAACCTGTAACCTTCAACCAGTCAACCTTCAATCTTCAGTCCCTTAACTTTCAATCTTCAACCCCACAACCTTCAACCTTCAACCCCTCAATCATCAACCTTCAACTTCTCAAGCTTCAACCTTCAACCCCTCAACCTTCAACTCCTAATCCTCCAACCTTAAACACCTCAACCTTCAACCTTCAAGCCCTCAACCTTCAACCTTCAACCCCTCAACCTTCAACCTCCAACCTTCAACCAATCAACCTTCAACCTTCAACTCCTCAACCTTCAACCTTCAACCCCTCAACCTTCAACCTCCAACCTTCAACCCCTCAACCTTCAACCTTCAACTCCTTCAACCTTCAACCTTTAACAACTCAACCTTCGACCATCAACCTTCAACCCCTCAACCTTCAACTTTCGACTCCTTCAACGTTCAACCTTTAACCTTCAACCCCTCAACTTTCAACCTTCAACTCCTTCAACATTCAACCTTCAACCCCTCAACCTTCATCCTTCAACCCCTCAACCTTCATCCTTCAAGCCATCAACTTTCAACCTTCAACCACCCAACCATTTATCTTTAACCCCTCAACCTTCGACCTTCAACCCCTTAACCTTTAACTTTCAACTTTCAAACCCTCAACCTTCAACCTTCTACCGCTCAACCTGTAACCTTCAACCAGTCAACCTTCAATCTTCAGTCCCTCAACTTTCAATCTTCAACCCCACAACCTTCAACTTTCAACCCCTCAACCATCAACCTTCAACTTCTCAACCTTCAACCTTCAACCCCTCAACCTTCAACTCCTAAACCTCCAACCTTAAACACCTCAACCTTCAACCTTCAAGCCCTCAACCTTCAACCTTCAACTCCCCAACATTCAGTTCCTCAACCTTCAACCTTCAACCACTTAACCTTTAACCTTCAACCTCTCACCCTTCAACCTACAACCTTCAACCCTCAGTCTTCAACCTTCAACCCTTCAATATTCAACCCCTTAACCTTCAACCTTCAACTTCCCAACCTTCAACCTTCAACCCCTCAACCTTCAACCCATCAACCTTTAACCATTAACCCCTCAACCTTCAACCTTCAACTCCTTCAACCATCAACCTTTGACCTTCAACCCCTCAACTTCCAACCTTCAAAGCCTTCAACCTTCAACCTTCAACCCCTCAACCTTCATCCTTTAACCCCTCAACCTTCAACCTTCAACCCCTCAACGTTCAACCTCCAACCTGCAACCCCTCAACCTTCAACTTTCAACTCCTTCAACCTTCAACCTTTAACCCCTCAACCTTCGATCTTTAACCCCTTAACCTTCAACCTTTAACCACTCGACCTTCAACCTTCATCCTTCAAGCCCTCAACTTTCAACCTTCAACCACCCAACCATTTATCTTACCCCTCAAACTTCGACCTTCAACCCCTTAACCTTTAACTTTCAAACCCTCAACCTTCACCCTTCCACCCCTCAACCTGTAACCATCAACCAGTCAACCTTCAATCTTCAGTCCCTCAACTTTCAATCTTCAACCCCACAACCTTCAACCTACAACCCCTCAACCATCAACCTTCAACTTCTCAACCTTCAACCTTCAACCCCTCAATCTTCAACTCCTAAACTTCCAAACTTAAACACCTCAACCTTCGACCTTCAAGCCCTCAACCTTCAACCTTCAACTCCCCAACATTCAGTCCCTCAACCTTCAACCTTCAACCACTTAACCTTTAACCTTCAACCTCTCAATCTTCAACCTTCAACCTTCAACCTTCAACCCCTCAATCTTCAACCTTCAACCCCTCAATATTCAACCCCTTAACCTTCAACCTTCAACTTCCCAACCTTCAACTTTCAAGCCCTCAACCTTCAACCTTCAACCAATCTAACTTCAACCTTCAACCCCTCAACCTTCAACCCATCAACCTTTAACCTTCAACCCCTCAACCTTCAACCTTCAACCTTCAACCTTCAACCCCTCAACCTTCAACGTTCAACTCCTTCAACCTTCAACCTTCAACCCCTCAACCTTCAACCTTCAACTCCTCAACCTTCAACCTTCAACTCCTCAACCTTCAACCTTCAACCCCTCAACGTTCAACCTCCAACCTTCAACAACTCAACCTTCAACCTTCAACTCCTTCAACCTTCAACCTTTAACCCCTGAACCTTCGACCTTCAACCTTCAACCCCTCAACCTTCAACCTTCAACTCCTTCAACCTTCAACCTTTAACCTTCAACCCCTCAACTTTCAACCATCAACTCCTTCAACCTTCAACCTTTAACCCCTCAACCTTCGATCTCCAACCCCTTAACCTTCGACCTTCAACCCCTTCACCTTTAACTTTCAAAAACTCAACCTCCAACCTTCAACCCCTCAACCTTCAACCTTCAACTCCTTCAACCTTTAACCTTTAACCTTCAACCCCTCAACTTTCAACCTTCAACCCCTCAACATTCAACCTTTCAACATTCACCCCCTCTAACTTCAACCTTCAACCCCTCAACCTTCAACCCATCAACCTTTAACCTTCAACCCCTCAACCTTCAACCTTCAACCCCTCAACCTTCAACCTCCAACCTTCAAACCCTCAACCTTCAACCTTCAGCTCCTCAACCTTCAACCTTCAACCTTCAACCCCTCAACCTTCAACCTTCAACTCCTTCAACCTTCAACCTTTAACCTTCAAACCCTCAACCTTCATCCTTCAACCCCTCAACCTTCAACCTTCGACCCCTCAACGTTCAACCTCCAACCTTCAACCCCTCAACCTTCAACCTTCAACTCCTTCAACCTTCAACCTTTAATCCCCCAACCTTCGATCTTCAACCGCTTAACCTTCAACCTTTAACCATTCAACCTTCAACCTTCATCCTTCAAGCCCTCAACTTTCAACCTTCAACCACCCAACCATCTATCTTTAACTCCTCAACCTTCGACCTTCAACCCCTTAACCTTCAACTTTCAAACCCTCAACCTTCAACCTTCTACCCCTCAACCTGTAACCTTCAACCAGTCAACCTTCAATCTTCAGTCCTTCAACTTTCAATCTTAAACCCCACAACATTCAACCTTCAACCCCTCAACCATCAACCTTCAACTTCTCAACCTTCAACCTTCAAGCCCTCAACCTTCAACCTTCAACTCCCCAACATTCAGTCCCTCAACATTCAACCTTCAACCACTTAACCTTTAACCTTCAACCTCTCAACCTTCAACCTTCAACCTTCAACCCCTCAATCTTCAACCTTCAACCCCTCACTATTCAACCCCTTAACCTTCAACCTTCAACTTCCCAACATTCAACTTTCAAGCCCTCAACCTTCAACCTTCAACCCCTCTAACTTCAACCTTCAACCCCTCAACCTTCAACCCATCAACCTTTAACCTTCAACCCCTCAACCTTCAACCTTCAACACCTCAACCTTCAACCTGCAACCTTCAACCCCTCAACTTTCAACCTTCAACTCCTCAACCTTCAACCTTCAACCCCTCAACCTTCAACCTCCAACCTTCAACCCCTCAACCTTCAACCTTCAACTCCTTCAACCTTCAACCTTTAACCCCTCAACCTTCGACCTTCAACCCCTCAACCTTCAACCTTCAACTCCTTCAACCTTCAACCTTTAACCTTCAACCCCTCAACTTTCAACCTTCAAATCCTTCAACCTTCAACCTTCAACCCTTCAACCTTCATCCTTCAACCCCTCAACCTTCAACCTTCAACCCCTCAACGTTCAACCTCCAACCTTCAACCCCTCAACCTTCAACCTTCAACCTGTCAGACTTCAACATTTAACTCCCCAACATTCAGTAACTTAACCTTCAACCTTCAACCACTTAACCTTTAACCTTCAACCCCTCAATCTTCAGCCTCAAAACTTCAACCCCTCAACCTTCATCCTTCAACACCTCAACCTTCAACCTTCAACCCCTCAACGTTCAACCTCCAACCTTCAACCCCTCTACCTTCAACCTTCAACCTTCAACCTTTAACCCCTCAACCTTCGATCTTCAACCCCTTAACCTTCAACCTTTAACCACTCAACCTTCAACTTTCATAATTCAAGCCCTCAACTTTCAACCTTCAACCACCCAACCATCTATCTTTAACCCCTCTACCTTAGACCTTCAACCCCTTAACCTTTAACTTTCAAACACTCAGCCTTCAACCTTCTACCCCTCAACCTTCAACCTTCAACCTTCAACCCCTCAACCTTCAAACTTCAACCCCTCAACCTTCAACCTACAACCACTAAACCTTTAATCTTCAGACAGTCAACTTTCGACCACTTAACCTTTATACTTCAGCCCCTCAATCTTTAACTTTCAACCCCTCAATCTTTAACCTTCAATGTTCCCCAGTTAACCTTCAACCTTCAACCCCTCAACGATCAACCTCCAACACCTCAACCTTCAACCTTCAACCCCTCAACCTTCAATTCCTAAACCATCAATCTTAAACACTTCAACTTTGTACAATCAACCCCTCAACCTTCAACCTTCAACCTTCAACCCCTACACCTTCAACTTCCAACCCCTCAAACTTCAACGTTTAACCTTCAACCTTCAACGTTCAACGCCTCAAACTTCAACCTTCAACCTCCAACCTTCAACCTTCAACCTCCAACCTGCAACCTTCAACCTTCAACCTTTCAACCTTCAACCCCTCTAACTTCAACCTTCAACCCCTCAACCTTCAACCCATCAACCTTTAACCTTCAACCCCTCAACCTTCAACCTTCAACCCCTCAACCTTCAACCTCCAATCTTCAACCCCTCAACCTTCAACCTTCAACTCCTCAACCTTCAACCTTCAACCCCTCAACCTTCAACCTCCAACCTTCAACCCCTCAACCTGCAACCTTCAACCTTTAACCCCTCAAACTTCGACCTTCAACCTTCAACCCCTCAACCTTCAACCTTCAACTCCTTCAACATTCAACCTTTAACCTTCAACCCCTCAACTTTCAACCTTCAACTCCTTCAATCTTCAACCTTCAACCCCTCAACCTTCATCCTTCAACCCCTCAACCTTCAACGTTCAACGCCTCAACGTTCAACCTCCAACCTTCAACCCCTCAACCTTCAACCTTCAACTCCTTCAACCTTCAACCTTTAACCCCTCAACCTTCGATCTTCAACCGCTTAACCTTCAACCTTTAGCCACTCAACCTTCAACCTTCATCCTTCAAGCCCTCAACTTTCAACCTTCAACCACCCAACCATCTATCTTTAACCCCTCAACCTTCGACCTTCATCCCCTTAACCTTTAACTTTCAAACCCTCAACCTTCAACCTTCTACCCCTCAACCTGTAACCTTCAACCAGTCAACCTTTAATCTTCAGTCCCTCAACTTTCAATCTTAAACCCCACAACCTTCAACCTTCAACCCCTCAACCATCAACCTTCAACTTCTCAACCTTCAACCTTCAACCCCTCAACCTTCAACTCCTAAACCTCCAACCTTAAACACCTCAACCTTCAACCTTCAAACCCTCAACCTTCAACCTTCAACTCCCCAACATTCAATCCCTCAATCTTCAACCTTCAACCACTTAACCTTTAACCTTCAACCTCTCAACCTTCAACCTCAAACCTTCAACCCCTCAATCTTCAACCTTCGACCCCTCAATATCCAACCCCTTAACCTTCAACCTTCAACTTCCCAACCTTTAACTTTCAAGCCTTCAACCTTCAACCTTCAACCCCTCTAACTTCAACCTTTAACCCCTCAACCTTCAACCCATCAACCTTTAACCTTCAACCCCTCAACCTGTAACCTTCAACCAGTCAACCTTCAATCTTCAGTCCCTCAACTTACAATCTTAAACCTAACAACCTTCAACCTTCAACCCCTCAACCATCAACCTTCAACTTCTCAACCTTCAACCTTCAACCCCTCAACCTTCAACTCCTAAACCTCCAACCTTAAACACCTCAACCTTCAACCTTCAAGCCCTCAACCTTCAACCTTCAACTCCCCAACATTCAGTCCCTCAACCTTCAACCTTCAACCACTTAACCTTTAACCTTCAACCTCTCAACCTTCAACCTTCAACCTTCAACCCCTCAATCTTCAACCTTCAACCTCTCAATATTCAACCCCTTAACCTTCAAACACCAACTTCCCAACCTTCAACTTTCAAGCCCTCAACCTTCAACCTTCAACCCCTCTAACTTCAACCTTCAACCCCTCAACCTTCAACACATCAACCTTTAACCTTCAACCCCTCAACCTTCAACCTTCAACCCCTCAACCTTCAACCTCCAACCTTCAACCCCTCAACCTTCAACTCCTCAACCTTCAACCTTCAACCCCTCAACCTTCGACCTCCAACCTTCAACATTCAACTCCTACAACCTTCAAAATTCAACCCCTCAACCTTCGACCTTCAACCTTCAACCCCTCAACCTTCAACCTTCAACTCCTTCAACCTTCAACCTTTAACCTTCAACCCCTCAACTGTCAACCTTCAACTCCTTCAACCTTAAACCTTCAACCCCTCAACCTTCAACCTTCAACCCCTCAACTGTCAACCTTCAACTCCTTCAACCTTCAACCTTCAACTCCTTCAACCTTCAACCTTTAACCCCTCAACCTTCGATCTTCAACCGCTTAACCTTCAACCTTTAACAACTCGACCTTTAACCTTCATCCTTCAAGCCCTCAACTTTCAACCTTCCACCACCCAACCATTTATCTTTAACCCCTCAACCTTCGACCTTCAACCCCTTAACGTTTAACTTTCAAACCCTCAACCTTCAACCTTCTAAACCTCAACCTGTAACCTTCAACCAGTCAACCTTCAATCTTCAGTCTCTCAACTTTCAATCTTCAACCTCTCAACCATCAACCTTCAACTTCTCAATCTTCAACCTTCAACCCCTCAACCTTCAACTCCTAAACCTCCAACCTTAAACACCACAACCTTCAACCTTCAAGCCCTCAAACTTCAACCTTCAACCACTTAACCTTTAACCTTCAACCTCTCAACCTTCAACCTTCAACCTTCAACCCCTCAATCTTCAACCTTCAACCCCTCAATATTCAACCCCTTAACCTTCAACCTTCAACTTCCCAACCTTCAACTTTCAAGCCCTCAACCTTCAACCTTCAACCCCTCTAACTTCAACCTTCAACAACTCAACCTTCAACCCATCAACCTTTAACCTTCAACCCCTCAACCTTCAACCTTCAACCCCTCAACCTTCAACCTTCAACCCCTCAACCTTCAACCTTCAACTCCTCAACCTTCAACCTTCAACCCCTCAACGTTCAACCTCCAACCTTCAACCCCTCAACCTTCAACCTTCAACTCCTTCAACCTTCAACCTTTAACCAATCAACCTTCGACCTTCAACCTTCAACCCCTCAACCTTCAACCTTCAACTCCTTCAACCTTCAACCTTTAACCTTCAACCCCTCAACTTTCAACCTTCAACTCCTTCAACTTTCAACCTTCAACCCCTCAACCTTCATCCTTCAACCCCTCAACCTTCAACCTTCAACCCCTCAACGTTCAACCTCCAACCTTCAACCCCTCAACCTTCAACCTTCAACTCCTTCAACATTCAACCTTCAACCCCTCAACCTTCAACCTTCAACTCCTAAACCTCCAACCTGAAACACCTGAACCTTCAACCTTCAAGCCCTCAACCTTCAACCTTCAAATCCCCAACATTCAGTCCCTCAACCTTCAACCTTCAACCACTTAACCTTTAACCTTCAACCTCTCAACCTTCAACCTTCAACGTTCAACCCCTCAATCTTCAACCTTCAACCCCTCAATATTCAACCCCTTAACCTTCAACCTTTAACTTCCCAACCTTTAACTTTCAAGCCCTCAACCTTCAACCTTCAACCCCTCTAACTTCAACCTTCAACCCCTCAACCTTCAACCCATCAACCTTTAACCTACAACTCCTCAACCTTCAACCTTCAACCCCTCAACCTTCAACATTCAACCCCTCAACCTTCAACCTTCAACTCCTCATCCTTCAACCTTCAACCCCTCAACGTTCAACCTCCAACCTTCAACCCCTCAACCTTCAACCTTCAACTCCTTCAACCTTCAACCTTTAACCCCTCAACCTTCGACCTTCAACCTTCAACCCCTCAACCTTCAACCTTCAACTCCTCCAACCTTCAACCTTTAACCTTCAACCCCTCAACTTTCAACCTTCAACTCCTTCAACCTTCAACCTTCAACCCCTCAACCTTCATCCTTCAACCCCTCAACCTTCAACCTTCAACCGCTCAACGTTCAACCTCAAACCTTCAACCCCTCAACCTTCAACCTTCAACTCCTTCAACCTTCAACCTCTAACCCCTCAACCTTCGACCTTCAACCTTCAACCCCCAACCTTCAACCTTCAACTCCTTCAACCTTCAACCTTTAACCCCTGAACCTTCGACCTTCAACCTTCAACCCCTCAACCTTCAACCTTCAACTCCTTCAACCTTCAACCTTTAACCTTCAACCCCTCAACTTTCAACCATCAACTCCTTCAACCTTCAACCTTTAACCCCTCAACCTTCGATCTTCAACCCCTTAACCTTCGACCTTCAACCCCTTCACCTTTAACTTTCAAACCCTCAACCTCCAACCTTCAACCCCTCAACCTTCAACCTTCAACTCCTTCAACCTTTAACCTTTAACCTTCAACCCCTCAACTTTCAACCTTCAACTTCTTCAACCTTCAACCTTTAACCACTCAACCTTCTACCTTCATCCTTCAAGCCCTCAACTTTCAACCTTCAACCAGCCAACCATCTATCTTTAACCCCTCAACCTTCGACCTTCAACCCCTTCACCTTTAACTTTCAAACCCTCAACCTTCAACCTTCTACCGCTCAACCTGTAACCTTCAACCAGTCAACATTCAATCTTCAGTCCCTCAACTTTCAATCTTCAACCCCACAACCTTCAACCTTCAACCCCTCAACCATCAACCTTCAACTTCTCAACCTTCAACCTTCAACCCCTCAACCTTCAACTCCTAAACCTCCAACCTTAAACACCTCAACCTTCAACCTTCAAGCCCTCAACCTTCAACCTTCAACCCCTCAACCTTCAACCTCCAACCTTCAACCCCTCAACCTTCAACCTTCAACTCCTCAACCTTCAACCTTCAACCCCTCAACCTTCAACTCCTAAACCTAAAACCTTAAACACCACAACCTTCAACCTACAACCACTTAACCTTTAACCTTCAACCTCTCAACCTTCAACCTTCAACCTTCAACCCCTCAATCTTCAACCTTCAACCCCTCAATATTCAACCCCTTAACCTTCAACCTTCAACTTCCCAACCTTCAACTTTCAAGCCCTCAACCTTCAACCTTCAACCCCTCTAACTTCAACCTTCAACCCCTCAACCTTCAACCCCTCAACCTTCAACCTTCAACCCCTCAACCTTCAACCTTCAACTCGTCAACCTTCAACCTCCAACCCCTCAACGTTCAACCTCCAACCTTCAACCCCTCAACCTTCAACCTTCAACTCCTTCAACCTTCAACCTTTAACCAATCAACCTTCGACCTTCAACCTTCAACCCCTCAACCTTCAACCTTCAACCTTTAACCTTCAACCCCTCAACTTTCAACCTTCAACTCCTTCAACCTTCAACCTTCAACCCCTCAACCTTCATCCTTCAACCCCTCAACCTTCAACCTTCAACCCCTCAACGTTCAACCTCCAACCTTCAACCCCTCAACCTTCAACCTTCAACTCCTTCAACCTTCAACCTTTAACCCCTCAACCTTCGACCTTCAACCTTCAACCCCTCAACCTTCAACCTTCAACTCCTAAACCTCCAACCTTAAACACCTCAACCTTCAACCTTCAAGCCCTCAACCTTCAACCTTCAAATCCCAGACATTCAGTCCCTCAACCTTCAACCTTCAACCACTTAACCTTTAACCTTCAACCTCTCAACCTTCAACCTTCAACCTTCAACCCCTCAATCTTCAACCTTCAACCCCTCAATATTCAACCCCTTAACCTTCAACCTTTAACTTCTCAACCTTTAACTTTCAAGCAATCAACCTTCAACCTTCAACCCCTCTAACTTCAACCTTCAACCCCTCAACCTTCAACCCATCAACCTTTAACCTACAACCCCTCAACCTTCAACCTTCAACCCCTCAACCTTCAACATTCAACCCCTCAACCTACAACCTTCAACTCCTCATCCTTCAACCTTCAACCCCTCAACGTTCAACCTCCAACCTTCAACCCCTCAACCTTCAACCTTCAACTCCTTCAACC
This sequence comes from Ctenicera cuprea, assembly GCA_958336395.1. NCBI lineage: Eukaryota > Metazoa > Arthropoda > Insecta > Coleoptera > Elateridae > Ctenicera > Ctenicera cuprea. The sequence goes on from CATVIB010000031.1 coordinate 50,680, forward strand.
TTCAACCTTTAACCCCTCAACCTTCGACCTTCAACCTTCAACCCCTCTACCTTCAACCTTCAACTCCTCCAACCTTCAACCTCTAACCTTCAACCCCTCAACTTTCAACCTTCAACTCCATCAACCTTCAACCTTCAACCCCTGAACCTTCATCCTTCAACCCCTCAACCTTCAACCTTCAACCCCTCAACGTTCAACCTCCAACCTTCAACCCCTCAACCTTCAACCTTCAACTCCTTCAACCTTTAACCCCGCAACCTTCGACCTTCAACCTTCAACCCCTCAACCTTCAACCTTCAACTCCTTCCACCTTCAACCCTTTAACCTTCAACCCCTCAACTTTCAACCTTCAACTCCTTCAACCTTCAACCTTCAACCCATCAACCTTTAACCTTCAACCCCTCAACCTTCAACCTTCAACCCCTCAACCTTCAACCTTCAACCCCTCAACCTTCAACCTTCAACTCCTCAACCTTCAACCTTCAACCCCTCAACGTTCAACCTCCAACCTTCAACCCCTCAACCTTCAACCTTCAACTCCTTCAACCTTCAACCTTTAACCCCTGAACCTTCGACCTTCAACCTTCAACCCCTCAACCTTCAACCTTCAACTCCTTCAACCTTCAACCTTTAACCTTCAACCCCTCAACTTTCAACCATCAACTCCTTCAACCTTCAACCTTTAACCCCTCAACCTTCGATCTTCAACCCCTTAACCTTCGACCTTCAACCCCTTCACCTTTAACTTTCAAACCCTCAACCTCCAACCCTCAACCCCTCAACCTTCAACCTTCAACTCCTTCAACCTTTAACCTTTAACCTTCAACCCCTCAACTTTCAACCTTCAACTTCTTCAACCTTCAACCTTTAACCACTCAACTTTCTACCTTCATCCTTCAAGCCCTCAACTTTCAACCTTCAACCAGCCAACCATCTATCTTTAACCCCTCAACCTTCGACCTTCAACCCCTTCACCTTTAACTTTCAAACCCTCAACCTTCAACCTTCTACCACTCAACCTGTAACCTTCAACCAGTCAACCTTCAATCTTCAGTCCCTCAACTTTCAATCTTCAACCCCTCAACCTTCAACCTTCAACCCCTCAACCATCAACCTTCAACTTCTCAACCTTCAACCTTCAACCCCTCAACCTTCAACTCCTAATCCTCCAACCTTAAACACCTCAACCTTCAACCTTCAAGCCCTCAACCTTCAACCTTCAACCCCTCAACCTTCAACCTCCAACCTTCAACCCCTCAACCTTCAACCTTCAACTCCTTCAACCTTCAACCTTTAACAACTCAACCTTCGACCATCAACCTTCAACCCCTCAACCTTCAACCTTCGACTCCTTCAACGTTCAACCTTTAACCTTCAACCCCTAAACTTTCAACCTTCAACTCCTTCAACATTCAACCTTCAACCCCTCAACCTTCATCCTTCAACCCCTCAACCTTCATCCTTCAAGCCATCAACTTTCAACCTTCAACCACCCAACCCTTTATCTTTAACCCCTCAACCTTCGACCTTCAACCCCTTAACCTTTAACTTTCAAACCCTCAACCTTCAACCTTCTACCCCTCAACCTGTAACCTTCAACCAGTCAACCTTCAATCTTCAGTCCCTCAACTTTCAATCTTCAACCACACAACCTTCAACCTTCAATCCCTCAACCATCAACCTTCAACTTCTCAACCTTCAACCTTCAACCCCTCAACCTTCAACTCCTAAACCTCCAACCTTAAACACCTCAACCTTCAACCTTCAAGCCCTCAACCTTCAACCTTCAACTCCCCAACATTCAGTTCCTCAACCTTCAACCTTCAACCACTTAACCTTTAACCTTCAACCTCTCACCCTTCAACCTTCAACCCCTCAGTCTTCAACCTTCAACCCCTCAATATTCAACCCCTTAACCTTCAACCCTCAACTTCCCAACCTTCAACCTTCAACCCCTCAACCTTCAACCCATCAACCTTCAACCTTCAACCCTAAACCTCCAACCTTAAACACCTCAACCTTCAACCTTCAAGCCCTCAACCTTCAACCTTCAAATCCCCAACATTCAGTCCCTCAACCTTCAACCTTCAACCACTTAACCTTTGACCTTCAACCTCTCAACCTTCAACCTTCAACCTTCAACCCCTCAATCTTCAACCTTCAACCCCTCAATCTTCAACCTTCAACCCCTCAATATTCAACCCCTTAACCTTCAACCTTTAACTTCCCAACCTTTAACTTTCAAGCCCTCAACCTTCAACCTTCAACCCCTCTAACTTCAACCTTCAACCCCTCAACCTTCAACCCATCAACATTTAACCTACAACCCCTCAACCTTCAACCTTCAACCCCTCAACCTTCAACATTCAACCCCTCAACCTTCAACCTTCAACTCCTCATCCTTCAAACTTCAACCCCTCAACGTTCAACCTCCAACCTTCAACCCCTCAACCTTCAACCTTCAACTCCTTCAACCTTCAACCTTTAACCCCTCAACCTTCGACCTTCAACCTTCAACCCCTCAACCTTCAACCTTCAACTCCTCCAACCTTCAACCTTTAACCTTCAACCTCACAACTTTCAACCTTCAACTGCTTCAACCTTTAACCTTCAACCCCTCAACCTTCATCCTTCAACCCCTCAACCTTCAACCTTCAACCCCTCAACCTTCAACCTTCAACTCCTCAACCTTCAACCTTCAACCCCACAACGTTCAACCTCCAACCTTCAACCCCTCAACCTTCAACCTTCAACTCCTTCAACCTTCAACCTTTAACCCCTGAACCTTCGACCTTCAACCTTCAACCCCTCAACCTTCAACCTTCAACTCCTTCAACCTTCAACCTTTAACCTTCAACCCCTCAACTTTCAACCATCAACTCCTTCAACCTTCAACCTTTAACCCCTCAACCTTCGATCTTCAACCCCTTAACCTTCGACCTTCAACCCCTTCACCTTTAACTTTCAAACCCTCAACCTCCAACCTTCAACCCCTCAACCTTCAACCTTCAACTCTTTCAACCTTTAACCTTTAACCTTCAACCCCTCAACTTTCAACCTTCAACTTCTTCAACCTTCAACCTTTAACCACTCAACCTTCTACCTTCATCCTTCAAGCCCTCAACTTTCAACCTTCAACCAGCCAACCATCTATCTTTAACCACTCAACCTTCGACCTTCAACCCCTTCACCTTTAACTTTCAAACCCTCAACCTTCAACCTTCTACCGCTCAACCTGTAACCTTCAACCAGTCAACCTTCAATCTTCAGTCCCTCAACTTTCAATCTTCAACCCCACAACCTTCAACCTTCAACCCCTCAACCATCAACCTTCAACTTCTCAACCTTCAACGTTCAACCCCTCAACCTTCAACTCCTAAACCTCCAACCTTAAACACCTCAACCTTCAACCTTCAAGCATTCAACCTTCAACCTTCAACCCCTCAACCTTCAACCTCCAACCTTCAACCCCTCAACCTTCAACCTTCAACTCCTCAACCTTCAACCTTCAACACCTCAACCGTCAACTCCTAAACCTCCAACCTTAAACACCACAACCTTCAACCTTCAAGCCCTCAACCTTCAACCTTCAACCACTTAACCTTTAACCTTCAACCTCTCAACCTTCAACCTTCAACCTTCAACCCCTCAATCTTCAACCTTCAACCCCTCAATATTCAACCCCTTAACCTTCAACCTTCAACTTCCCAACCTTCAACTTTCAAGCCCTCAACCTTCAACCTTCAACCCCTCTAACTTCAACCTTCAACCCCTCAACCTTCAACCCATCAACCTTTAACCTTCAACCCCTCAACCTTCAACCTTCAACCCCTCAACCTTCAAGCTTCAACCCCTCAACCTTCAACCTTCAACTCCTCAACCTTCAACCTTCAACCCCTCAACGTTCAACCTCCAACCTTCAACCCCTCAACCTTCAACCTTCAACTCCTTCAACCTTCAACCTTTAACCAATCAACCTTCGACCTTCAACCTTCAACCCCTCAACCTTCAACCTTCAACTCCTTCAACCTTCAACCTTTAACCTTCAACCCCTCAACTTTCAATCTTCAACTCCTTCAACCTTCAACCTTCAACCCCTCAACCTTCATCCTTCAACCCCTCAACCTTCAACCTTCAACCCCTCAACGTTCAACCTCCAACCTTCAACCCCTCAACCTTCAACCTTCAACTCCTTCAACCTTCAACCTTTAACCCCTCAACCTTCGACCTTCAACCTTCAACCCCTCAACCTTCAACCTTCAACTCCTAAACCTCCAACCTTAAACACCTCAACCTTCAACCTTCAAGCCCTCAACCTTCAACCTTCAAATCCCCAACATTCAGTCCCTCAACCTTCAACCTTCAACCACTTAACCTTTAACCTTCAACCTCTCAACCTTCAACCTTCAACCCCTCAATCTTCAACCTTCAACCCCTCAATATTCAACCCCTTAACCTTCAACCTTTAACTTCCCAACCTTTAACTTTCAAGCAATCAACCTTCAACCTTCAACCCCTCTAACTTCAACCTTCAACCCCTCAACCTTCAACCCATCAACCTTTAACCTACAACCCCTCAACCTTGAACCTTCAACCCCTCAACCTTCAACATTCAACCCCTCAACCTTCAACCTTCAACTCCTCATCCTTCAACCTTCAACCCCTCAACGTTCAACCTCCAACCTTCAACCCCTCAACCTTCAACCTTCAACTCCTTCAACCTTCAACCTTTAACCCCTCAACCTTCGACCTTCAACCTTCAACCCCTCAACCTTCAACCTTCAACTCCTAAAACCTTCAACCTTTAACCTTCAACCCCTCAACTTTCAACCTTCAACTCCATCAACCTTCAACCTTCAACCCCTCAACCTTCATCCTTCAACCCCTCAACCTTCAACCTTCAACCCCTCAACGTTCAACCTCCAACCTTCAACCCCTCAACCTTCAACCTTCAACTCCTTCAACCTTCAACCTTTAACCCCTCAACCTTCGACCTTCAACCTTCAACCCCTCAACTTTCAACCTTCAACTCCTTCAACCTTCAACCTTCAACCCATCAACCTTTAACCTTCAATCCCTCAACCTTCAAACTTCAACCCCTCAACCTTCAACCTTCAACCCCTCAACCTTCAACCTTCAACTCCTCAACCTTCAACCTTCAACCCCTCAACGTTCAACCTCCAACCTTCAACCCCTCAACCTTCAACCTTCAACTCCTTCAACCTTCAACCTTTAACCCCTGAACCTTCGACCTTCAACCTTCAACCCCTCAACCTTCAACCTTCAACTCCTTCAACCTTCAACCTTTAACCTTCAACCCCTCAACTTTCAACCATCAACTCCTTCAACCTTCAACCTTTAACCCCTCAACCTTCGATCTTCAACCCCTTAACCTTCAACCTTCAACCCCTTCACCATTAACTTTCAAACCCTCAACCTCCAACCTTCAACCCCTCAACCTTCAACCTTCAACTCCTTCAACCTTTAACCTTTAACCTTCAACCCCTCAACTTTCAACCTTCAACTTCTTCAACCTTCAACCTTTAACCACTCAACCTTCTACCTTCATCCTTCAAGCCCTCAACTTTCAACCTTCAACCAGCCAAAAATCTATCTTTAACCCCTCAACCTTCGACCTTCAACCCCTTCACCTTTAACTTTCAAACCCTCAACCTTCAACCTTCTACCGCTCAACCTGTAACCTTCAACCAGTCAACCTTCAATCTTCAGTCCCTTAACTTTCAATCTTCAACCCCACAACCTTCAACCTTCAACCCCTCAATCATCAACCTTCAACTTCTCAAGCTTCAACCTTCAACCCCTCAACCTTCAACTCCTAATCCTCCAACCTTAAACACTTCAACCTTCAACCTTCAAGCCCTCAACCTTCAACCTTCAACCCCTCAACCTTCAACCTCCAACCTTCAACCAATCAACCTTCAACCTTCAACTCCTCAACCTTCAACCTTCAACCCCTCAACCTTCAACCTCCAACCTTCAACCCCTCAACCTTCAACCTTCAACTCCTTCAACCTTCAACCTTTAACAACTCAACCTTCGACCATCAACCTTCAACCCCTCAACCTTCAACTTTCGACTCCTTCAACGTTCAACCTTTAACCTTCAACCCCTCAACTTTCAACCTTCAACTCCTTCAACATTCAACCTTCAACCCCTCAACCTTCATCCTTCAACCCCTCAACCTTCATCCTTCAAGCCATCAACTTTCAACCTTCAACCACCCAACCATTTATCTTTAACCCCTCAACCTTCGACCTTCAACCCCTTAACCTTTAACTTTCAACTTTTAAACCCTCAACCTTCAACCTTCTACCGCTCAACCTGTAACCTTCAACCAGTCAACCTTCAATCTTCAGTCCCTCAACTTTCAATCTTCAACCCCACAACCTTCAACTTTCAACCCCTCAACCATCAACCTTCAACTTCTCAACCTTCAACCTTCAACCCCTCAACCTTCAACTCCTAAACCTCCAACCTTAAACACCTCAACCTTCAACCTTCAAGCCCTCAACCTTCAACCTTCAACTCCCCAACATTCAGTTCCTCAACCTTCAACCTTCAACCACTTAACCTTTAACCTTCAACCTCTCACCCTTCAACCTACAACCTTCAACCCCTCAGTCTTCAACCTTCAACCCCTCAATATTCAACCCCTTAACCTTCAACCTTCAACTTCCCAACCTTCAACCTTCAACCCCTCAACCTTCAACCCATCAACCTTTAACCATTAACCCCTCAACCTTCAACCTTCAACTCCTTCAACCATCAACCTTTGACCTTCAACCCCTCAACTTCCAACCTTCAAATCCTTCAACCTTCAACCTTCAACCCCTCAACCTTCATCCTTTAACCCCTCAACCTTCAACCTTCAACCCCTCAACGTTCAACCTCCAACCTGCAACCCATCAACCTTCAACTTTCAACTCCTTCAACCTTCAACCTTTAACCCCTCAACCTTCGATCTTTAACCCCTTAACCTTCAACCTTTAACCACTCGACCTTCAACCTTCATCCTTCAAGCCCTCAACTTTCAACCTTCAACCACCCAACCATTTATCTTTAACCCCTCAAACTTCGACCTTCAACCCCTTAACCTTTAACTTTCAAACCCTCAACCTTCAACCTTCCACCCCTCAACCTGTAACCATCAACCAGTCAACCTTCAATCTTCAGTCCCTCAACTTTCAATCTTCAACCCCACAACCTTCAACCTACAACCCCTCAACCATCAACCTTCAACTTCTCAACCTTCAACCTTCAACCCCTCAATCTTCAACTCCTAAACTTCCAAACTTAAACACCTCAACCTTCGACCTTCAAGCCCTCAACCTTCAACCTTCAACTCCCCAACATTCAGTCCCTCAACCTTCAACCTTCAACCACTTAACCTTTAACCTTCAACCTCTCAATCTTCAACCTTCAACCTTCAACCTTCAACCCCTCAATCTTCAACCTTCAACCCCTCAATATTCAACCCCTTAACCTTCAACCTTCAACTTCCCAACCTTCAACTTTCAAGCCCTCAACCTTCAACCTTCAACCAATCTAACTTCAACCTTCAACCCCTCAACCTTCAACCCATCAACCTTTAACCTTCAACCCCTCAACCTTCAACCTTCAACCCCTCGACCTTCAACGTTCAACTCCTTCAACCTTCAACCTTCAACCCCTCAACCTTCAACCTTCAACTCCTCAACCTTCAACCTTCAACCCTCAACGTTCAACCTCCAACCTTCAACCCCTCAACCTTCAACGTTCAACTCCTTCAACCTTCAACCTTTAACCCCTCAACCTTCGACCTTCAACCATCAACCCCTCAACTTTTAACCTTCAACTCCTTCAACCTTCAACCTTCAACCCCTCAACCGTCATCCTTCAACCCCTCAACCTGCAACCTTCAACCCTTCAACGTTCAACCTCCAACCTTCAACCCCTCAACCTTCAACCCATCAACCTTTAACCTTCAACCCCTCAACCTTCAACCTTGAACCCCTCAACCTTCAACCTTCAACCCCTCAACCTTCAACCTTCAACTCTTCAACCTTCAACCTTCAACCCCTCAACGTTCAACCTCCAACCTTCAACCCCTCAACCTTCAACGTTCAACTCCTTCAACCTTCAACCTTTAACCCCTCAACCTTCGACCTTCAACCATCAACCCCTCAACCTTCAACCTTCAACTGTTTCAACCTTCAACCTTTAACTTTCAACCCCTCAACTTTCAACCTTCAACTCCTTCAACCTTCAACCTTCAACCCCTCAACCGTCATCCTTCAACCCCTCAACCTGCAACCTTTAACCCTTCAACGTTCAACCTCCAACCTTCAACCCCTCAACCTTCAACCTTCAACTCCTTCAACCTTCAACCTTTAACCCCTCAACCTTCGATCTTCAACCACTTAACCTTCAACCTTTAACCACTCAACCTTCTACCTTTATCCTTCAAGCCCTCAACTTTCAACCTTCCACCACCCAACCATCTATCTTTAACCCCTCAACTTTCGACCTTCAACCCCTACACCTTTAACTTTCAAACCCTCAACCTTCAACCTTCTACCGCTCAACCTGTAACCTTCAACCAGTCAACCTTCAATCTTCAGTCCCTCAACTTTCAATCTTCAACCCCACAACCTTCAACCTTCAACCCCTCAACCATCAACCTTCAACTTCTCAACCTTCAACCTTCAACCCCTCAACCTTCAACTCCTAAACCTCCAACCTTAAACACCTCAACCTTCAACCTTCAAGCCCTCAACCTTCAACCTTCAACTCCCCAACATTCAGTCCCTGAACCTTCAACCTTCAACCACTTAACCTTTAACCTTCAACCTCTCAACCTTCGACATTCAACATTTAACCCCTGCACCTTTAACCTTCCACCCGTTAAACTTCAGCATTCAACATTTAACCCCTGCACCTTTAACTTTCCACCCGTTAACCTTCAACCTTCAACCTTCAACCCCTCAACCTGCACCCTTCAACCTCTCAACCTTCAACCTTTAACTCCTCAACCTTCAACCTTCAACCCCTCAACCCTTCAACCTATAACCTTCAACCCCTCAACTTTCAACCTTCAACCCCTCAACTTTCAACTTTCAACCTTCAACTCCTCAACCTGCAACCTTCAACCTGTCAGACTTCAACATTTAACTCCTCAACCTTCAACCCCTCAACCCCTCAGCCACCAACCTTCAACTCCTCAACCTTCAACCTTCAACCTCTCAGACTTCAACATTTATCTCCTCAACCTTCAACCCCTCAAACCGTCAGCCACCAACCTTCAACCCCTCAACCTTCAACAATTGTAATTGTAATTGTAATTGTAATTGCCATTGTAATTGTAATTGTAATTGTAATTGTAATTGTAATTGTAATTGTAATTGTAGTTGTAATTGTAATTGTAATTATAATTGTAATTGTAATGGTAATTGTAATTGTAATTGTACTTGTGATTGTAATTGTAATAGTAATTGTAATTTTATTGTAATTGTGATTGTAATTGTAATTGTAATTGTAATTGTAATTGTAATTGTAATTGTCATTGTAATTGTAATTGTAATTGTAATTGTAATTGTAATTGTAATTTTAATTGTAATTGTAATTGTAATTGTAATTGTAATTGTAATTGTAATTGTAATTGTAATTGTAGCTGTAATTGTAATTGTAATTGTAATTGTAGTTGTAATTGTAATTGTAATTGTAATTGTAATTGTAATTGTAATTGTAATTGTAATTGTAATTGTAATTGTAATTGTAATTGTAATTGTAATTGTAATTGTAATTGTAACTGTAACTGTAATTGTAATTGTAATTGTAATTGTAATTGTAATTGTAATTGTAATTGTAATTGTAATTGTAATTGTAATTGTAATTGTAATTGTAATTGAAATTGTAAATGTAATTGTAATTGTAATTGTAATTGTAATTGTAATTGTAATTGTAATTGTAATTGTAATTGTAATTGTAATTGTAATTGTAATTGTAATTGTAATTGTAATGGTAATTGTAATTGTAATTGTAATTGTAATTGTAATTGTAATTGTAATTGTAATTGTAATTTTAATTGTAATTGTAACTGTAATTGTAATTGTAATTGTAATTGTAATTGTAATTGTAATTGTAATTGTAATTGTAATTGTACTTGTAATTGTAATTGTAATTGTAATTGTAATTGTAATTGTAATTGTAATTGTAATTGTAATTGTAATTGCAATTGTAATTGTAATTGTAATTGTAATTGTAATTGTAATTGTAAATGTAATTGTAATTGTAATTGTAATTGTAATTGTAAATGTAATTGTAATTGTAATTGTAATTGTAATTGTAATTGTAATTGTAATTGTAATTGTAATTGTAATTGTAATTGTAATTGTAATTGTAATTGTAATTGTAATTGTAATTGTAATTGTAATTGTAATTGTAATTGTAATTGTAATTGTAATTGTAATTGTAATTGTAATTGTAATTGTAATTGTACTTGTAATTGTAATTGTAATTGTAATTGTAATTGTAATTGTAATTGTAATTGTAATTGTAATTGTAATTGTAATTGTAATTGTAATTGTAATTGTAATTGTAATTGTAATTGTAATTGTAATTGTAATTGTAATTGTAATTGTAATTGTAATTGTAATTGTAATTGTAATTGTAATTGTAATTGTATTTGTAATTGTAATTGTAAATGTAATTGTAATTGTAATTGTAATTGTAATTGAAATTGTAATTGTAATTGTAATTGTAATTGTAATTGTAATTGTAATTGTAATTGTAATTGTAATTGTAATTGTAATTGTAATTGTAATTGTAATTGTAATTGTAATTGTAATTGTAATTGTAATTGTAATTGTAATTGTAATTGTAATTGTAATTGTAATTGTAATTGTAATTGTAATTGTAATTGTAATTGTAATTGTAATTGTAATTGTAATTGTAATTGTAATTGTAATTGTAAATGTAATTGTAATTGTAATTGTAATTGTAATTGTAATTGTAATTGTAATTGTAATTGTAATTGTAATTGTAATTGTAATTGTAATTGTAATTACAATTACAATTACAATTACAATTACAATTACAATTACAATTACAATTACAATTACAATTACAATTACAATTACAATTACAATTACAATTACAATTACAATTACAATTACAATTACAATTACAATTACAATTACAATTACAATTACAATTGCAATTGCAATTGCAATTGCAATTGCAATTACAATTACAATTCAATTACAATTACAATTACAATTACAATTACAATTACAATTACAATTACAATTACAATTACAATTACAATTACAATTACAATTACAATTACAATTACAATTACAATTACAATTACAATTACAATTACAATTACAATTACAATTACAATTACAATTACAATTACAAATACAATTACAATTACAATTACAATTACAATTACAATTACAATTACAATTACAATTACAATTACAATTTCAATTACAATTACAATTACAATTACAATTACAATTACAATTACAATTACAATTACAATTACAATTCAATTGAAATTACAATTACAATTACAATTACAATTACAATTACAATTACAATTACAATTACAATTACAATTACAATTACAATTACAATTACAATTACAATTACAATTACAATTACAATTACAATTACAATTACAATTACAGTTACAATTACAATTACAATTACAATTACAATTACAATAACAATTACAATTACAATTACAATTACAATTAAAATTACAATTACAATTACAATTACAATTACAATTACAATTACAATTACAATTACAATTACAATTACAATTACAATTACAATTACAATTACAATTACAATTACAATTACAATTACAATTACAATTACAATTACAATTACAATTACAATTACAATTACAATTACAATTACAATTACAATTACAATTGCAATTGCAATTACAATTACAATTACAATTACAATTACAATTACAATTACAATTACAATTACAATTACAATTACAATTACAATTACAATTACAATTACAATTACAATTACAATTACAATTACAATTACAATTACAATTACAATTACAATTACAAATACAATTACAATTACAATTACAATTACAATTACAATTACAATTACAATTACAATTACAATTACAATTACAATTACAATTACAATTACAATTACAATTACAATTACAATTACAATTACAATTACAATTACAATTACAATTACAATTACAATTACAATTACAATTACAATTACAATTACAATTACAATTACAATTACAATTACAATTACAATTACAATTACAATTACAATTACAATTACAATTACAATTACAATTACAATTACAATTACAATTACAATTACAATTACAATTACAATTACAATTACAATTACAATTACAATTACAATTACAATTCAATTACAATTACAATTACAATTACAATTACAATTACAATTACAACTACAATTACAATTGAAATTACAATTACAATTACAATTACAATTACAATTACAATTACAATTACAATTACAATTACAATTACAATTACAATTACAATTACAGTTACAATTACAATTACAATTACAATTACAATTACAATTACAATAACAATAACAATTACAATTACAATTACAATTACAATTAAAATTACAATTACAATTACAATTACAATTACAATTACAATTACAATTACAATTACAATTACAATTACAATTACAATTACAATTACAATTACAATTACAATTACAATTACAATTACAATTACAATTACAATTACAATTACAATTACAATTACAATTACAATTACAATTACAATTACAATTACAATTACAATTACAATTACAATTACAATTACAATTACAATTACAATTACAATTACAATTACAATTACAATTACAATTGCAATTACAATTACAATTACAATTACAATTACAATTACAATTACAATTACAATTACAATTACAATTACAATTACAATTACAATTACAATTACAATTACAATTACAATTACAATTACAATTACAATTACAATTACAATTACAATTACAATTACAATTACAATTACAATTACAATAACAATTACAATTACAATTACAATTACAATTACAATTACAATTACAATTACAATTACAATTACAATTACAATTACAATTACAATTACAATTACAATTACAATTACAATTACAATTACAATTACAATTACAATTACAATTACAATTACAATTACAATTACAATTACAATTACAATTACAATTACAATTACAATTACAATTACAATTACAATTACAATTACAATTACAATTACAATTACAATTACAATTACAATTACAATTACAATTACAATTACAATTACAATTCCAATTACATGTACAATTACAATTACAATTACAATTACAATTACAATTACAATTACAATTACAATTACAATTACAATTACAATTACAATTACAATTACAATTACAATTACAATTACAATTACAATTACAATTACAATTACAATTACAATTACAATTACAATTACAATTACAATTACAATTACAATTACAATTACAATTACAATTACAATTACAATTACAATTACAATTACAATTACAATTACAATTACAATTACAATTACAATTACAATTACAATTACAATTACAATTACAATTACAATTACAATTACAATTACAATTACAATTACAATTACAATTACAATTACAATTACAATTACAATTACAATTACAATTGCAATTGCAATTGCAATTACAATTACAATTCAATTACAATTACAATTACAATTACAATTACAATTACAATTACAATTACAATTACAATTACAATTACAATTACAATTACAATTACAATTACAATTACAATTACAATTACAATTACAATTACAATTACAATTACAATTACAATTACAATTACAATTACAATTACAATTACAATTACAATTACAATTACAATTTCAATTACAATTACAATTACAATTACAATTACAATTACAATTACAATTACAATTACAATTCAATTACAATTACAATTACAATTACAATTACAATTACAATTACAATTACAATTACAATTACAATTACAACTACAATTACAATTGAAATTACAATTACAATTACAATTACAATTACAATTACAATTACAATTACAATTACAATTACAATTACAATTACAATTACAATTACAATTATATTTACAATGACAATTACAAGTACAATTACAATTACAATTACAATTACAATTACAATTACAATTACAATTACAATTACAATTACAATTACAATTACAATTACAATTACAATTACAATTAAAATTACAATTACAATTACAATTACAATTACAATTACAATTACAATTACAATTACAATTACAATTACAATTACAATTACAATTACAATTGAAATTACAATTACAATTACAATTACAATTACAATTACAATTACAATTACAATTACAATTACAATTACAATTACAATTACAATTACAGTTACAATTACAATTACAATTACAATTACAATTACAATAACAATTACAATTACAATTACAATTACAATTAAAATTACAATTACAATTACAATTACAATTACAATTACAATTACAATTACAATTACAATTACAATTACAATTACAATTACAATTACAATTACAATTACAATTACAATTACAATTACAATTACAATTACAATTACAATTACAATTACAATTACAATTACAATTACAATTACAATTACAATTACAATTACAATTACAATTACAATTACAATTACAATTACAATTACAATTACAATTACAATTACAATTACAATTACAATTACAATTACAATTACAATTACAATTACAATTACTATTACAATTACAATTACAATTACAATTACAATTACAATTACAATTACAATTACAATTACAATTACAATTACAATTACAATTACAATTACAATTACAATTACAATTACAATTACAATTACAATTACAATTACAATTACAATTACAATTACAATTACAATTACAATTACAATTACAATTACAATTACAATTACAATTACAATTACAATTACAATTACAATTACAATTACAATTACAATTACAATTACAATTACAATTACAATTACAATTACAATTACAATTACAATTACAATTGCAATTGCAATTGCAATTACAATTACAATTACAATTACAATTACAATTACAATTACAATTACAATTACAATTACAATTACAATTACAATTACAATTACAATTACAATTACAATTACAATTACAATTACAATTACAATTACAATTACAATTACAATTACAATTACAATTACAATTACAATTACAATTACAATTACAATTACAATTACAATTACAATTACAATTACAATTACAATTACAATTACAATTACAATTACAATTACAATTACAATTACAATTACAATTACAATTACAATTACAATTACAATTACAATTACAATTACAATTACAATTACAATTACAATTACAATTACAATTACAATTACAATTACAATTACAATTACAATTACAATTACAATTACAATTACAATTACAATTACAATTGCAATTGCAATTGCAATTGCAATTACAATTACAATTCAATTACAATTACAATTACAATTACAATTACAATTACAATTACAATTACAATTACAATTACAATTACAATTACAATTACAATTACAATTACAATTACAATTACAATTACAATTACAATTACAATTACAATTACAATTACAATTACAATTACAATTACAATTACAATTACAATTACAATTACAATTACAATTACAATTACAATTACAATTACAATTTCAATTACAATTACAATTACAATTACAATTACAATTACAATTACAATTACAATTACAATTACAATTACAATTCAATTACAATTACAATTACAATTACAATTACAATTACAATTACAATTACAATTACAATTACAATTACAATTACAATTACAATTACAATTACAATTACAATTACAATTACAATTGCAATTGCAATTGCAATTACAATTACAATTCAATTACAATTACAATTACAATTACAATTACAATTACAATTACAATTACAATTACAATTACAATTACAATTACAATTACAATTACAATTACAATTACAATTACAATTACAATTACAATTACAATTACAATTACAATTACAATTACAATTACAATTACAATTACAATTACAATTGAAATTACAATTACAATTACAATTACAATTACAATTACAATTACAATTACAATTACAATTACAGTTACAATTACAATTACAATTACAATTACAATTACAATTACAATAACAATTACAATTACAATTACAATTACAATTAAAATTACAATTACAATTACAATTACAATTACAATTACAATTACAATTACAATTACAATTACAATTACAATTACAATTACAATTACAATTACAATTACAATTACAATTACAATTACAATTACAATTACAATTACAATTACAATTACAATTACAATTACAATTACAATTACAATTACAATTACAATTACAATTACAATTACAATTACAATTACAATTACAATTACAATTACAATTACAATTACAATTACAATTACAATTACAATTACAATTACAATTACAATTACAATTACAATTACAATTACAATTACAATTACAATTACAATTACAATTACAATTACAATTACAATTACAATTACAATTACAATTACAATTACAATTACAATTTCAATTACAATTACAATTACAATTACAATTACAATTACAATTACAATTACAATTACAATTACAATTACAATTACAATTACAATTACAATTACAATTACAATTACAATTACAATTACAATTACAATTACAATTACAATTACAATTACAATTACAATTACAATTACAATTACAATTACAATTACAATTACAATTACAATTACAATTACAATTACAATTACAATTGCAATTGCAATTGCAATTGCAATTACAATTACAATTACAATTACAATTACAATTACAATTACAATTACAATTACAATTACAATTACAATTACAATTACAATTACAATTACAATTACAATTACAATTACAATTACAATTACAATTACAATTACAATTACAATTACAATTACAATTACAATTACAATTACAATTACAATTACAATTACAATTACAATTACAATTACAATTACAATTACAATTACAATTACAATTACAATTACAATTACAATTACAATTACAATTACAATTACAATTACAATTACAATTACAATTACAATTACAATTACAATTACAATTACAATTACAATTACAATTACAATTACAATTACAATTACAATTACAATTACAATTACAATTACAATTACAATTACAATTACAATTACAATTACAATTACAATTACAATTACAATTACAATTACAATTACAATTACAATTACAATTACAATTACAATTACAATTACAATTTCAATTACAATTACAATTACAATTACAATTACAATTACAATTACAATTACAATTACAATTACAATTCAATTACAATTACAATTACAATTACAAATACAATTACAATTACAATTACAATTACAATTACAATTACAATTACAATTACAATTACAATTGCAATTGCAATTGCAATTACAATTACAATTCAATTACAATTACAATTACAATTACAATTACAATTACAATTACAACTACAATTACAATTACAATTACAATTACAATTACAATTACAATTACAATTACAATTACAATTACAATTACAATTACAATTACAATTACAATTACAATTACAATTACAATTACAATTACAATTACAATTACAATTACAATTACAATTACAATTACAATTACAATTACAATTTCAATTACAATTACAATTACAATTACAATTACAATTACAATTACAATTCAATTACAATTACAATTACAATTACAATTGCAATTACAATTACAATTACAATTACAATTACAACTACAATTACAATTGAAATTACAATTACAATTACAATTACAATTACAATTACAATTACAATTACAATTACAATTACAATTACAATTACAATTACAATTACAATTACCTTTAACCACTCGACCTTCAACCTTCATCCTTCAAGCCCTCAACTTTCAACCTTCAACCACCCAACCATTTATCTTTAACCCCTCAACCTTCGACCTTCAACCCCTTAACGTTTAACTTTCAAACCCTCAACCTTCAACCTTCTAAACCTCAACCTGTAACTTTCAACCAGTCAACCTTCAATCTTCAGTTTCTCAACTTTCAATCTTCAACCTCTCAACCATCAACCTTCAACTTCTCAACCTTCAACCTTCAACCCCTCAACCTTCAACTCCTAAACCTCCAACCTTAAACACCACAACCTTCAACCTTCAAGCCCTCAACCTTCAACCTTCAACCACTTAACCTTTAACCTTCAACCTCTCAATCTTCAACCTTCAACCTTCAACCCCTCAATATTCAACCCCTTAACCTTCAACCTTCAACTTCCCAACCTTCAAGTTTCAAGCCCTCAACCTTCAACCTTCAACCCCTCTAACTTCAACCTTCAACCCCTCAACCTTCAACCCATCAACCTTTAACCTTCAACCCCTCAACCTTCAACCTTCAACCCCTCAATCTTCAACCTTCAACCCCTCAACCTTCAACCTTCAACTCCTCAATCTTCAACCTTCAACCCCTCAACCTTCAACCTTCAACCCCTCAACCTTCAACCTTCAACTCCTTCAACTTTCAACGTTTAACTAATCAACCTCCGACCTTCAACCTTCAACCCCTCAACCTTCAACCTTCAACTCCTTCAACCTTCAACCTTTAACCTTCAACCCCTCAACTTTCAACCTTCAACTCCTTCAACCTTCAACCTTCAACCCTTCAACCTTCAACCTTCAACTCCTTCAACCTTCAACCTTTAACCCCTCAACCTTCGACCTTCAACCTTCAACCCCTCAACCTCCAACCTTAAACACCTCTACCTTCAACCTTCAAGCCCTCAACCTTCAACCTTCAAATCCCCAACATTCAGTCCCTCAACCTTCAACCTTCAACCACTTAACCTTTAACCTTCAACCTCTCAACCTTCAACCTTCAACCTTCAACCCCTCAATCTTCAACCTTCAACCCCTCAATATTCAACCCCTTAACCTTCAACCTTTAACTTCCCAACCTTTAACTTTCAAGCCCTCAACCTTCAACCTTCAACCCCTCTAACTTCAACCTTCAACCCCTCAACCTTCAACCCATCAACCTTTAACCTACAACCCCTCAACCTTCAACCTTCAACCCCTCAACCTTCAACATTCAACCCCTCAACCTTCAACCTTCAACTCCTCATCCTTCAACCTTCAACCCCTCAACGTTCAACCTCCAACCTTCAACCCCTCAACCTTCGACCTTCAACTCCTTCAACCTTCAACCTTTACCCCTCAATCTTCGACCTTCAACCTTCAACCCCTCAACCTTCAACCTTCAACTCCTCCAACATTCAACCTTTAACCTTCAACCCCTCAACTTTCAACCTTCAACTCCTTCAACCTTCAACCTTCAACCCCTCAACCTTCATCCTTCAACCCCTCAACCTTCAACCTTCAACCCCTCAACGTTCAACCTCCAACCTTCAACCCCTCAACCTTCAACCTTCAACTCCTTCAACCTTCAACCTTTAACCCCTCAACCTTCGACCTTCAACCTTCAACCCCCCAACCTTCAACCTTCAACTCCTTCAACCTTCAACCCTTTAACCTTCAACCCCTCAACTTTCAACCTTCAACTCCTTCAACCTTCAACCTTCAACCCATCAACCTTTAACCTTCAACCCCTCAACCTTCAACCTTCAACCCCTCAACCTTCAACCTTCAACCCCTCAACCTTCAACCTTCAACACCTCAACCTTCAACCTTCAACCCCTCAACGTTCAACCTCCAACCTTCAACCCCTCAACCTTCAACCTTCAACTCCTTCAACCTTCAACCTTTAACCCCTGAACCTTCGACCTTCAACCTTCAACCCCTCAACCTTCAACCTTCAACTCCTTCAACCTTCAACCTTTAACCTTCAACCCCTCAACTTTCAACCATCAACTCCTTCCACCTTCGACCTTTAACCCCTCAACCTTCGATCTTCAACCCCTTAACCTTCGACCTTCATCCCCTTCACCTTTAACTTTCAAACCCTCAACCTCCAACCTTCAACCCCTCAACCTTCAACCTTCAACTCCTTCAACCTTTAACCTTTAACCTCCAACCCCTCAACTTTCAACCTTCAACTTCTTCAACCTTCAACCTTTAACCACTCAACCTTCTACCTTCATCCTTCAAGCCCTCAACTTTCAACCTTCAACCAGACAACCATCTATCTTTAACCCCTCAATCTTCGACCTTCAACCCCTTCACCTTTAACTTTCAAACCCTCAACCTTCAACCTTCTACCGCTCAACCTGTAACCTTCAACCAGTCAACCTTCAATCTTCAGTCCCTCATCTTTCAATCTTCAACCCCACAACTTTCAACCTTCAACCCCTCAACCATCAACCTTCAACTTCTCAACCTTCAACCTTCAACCCCTCAACCTTCAACTCCTAAACCTCCAACCTTAAACACCTCAACCTTCAACCTTCAAGCCCTCAACCTTCAACCTTTAACCCCTCAACCTTCAACCTCCAACCTTCAACCCCTCAACCTTCAACCTTCAAGCCCTCAACCTTCAACCTTCAACCACTTAACCTTTAACCTTCAACCTCTCAACCTTCAACCTTCAACCTTCAACCTTCAACCTTCAACCACTTAACCTTTAACCTTCAACCTCTCAATCTTCAACCTTCAACCTTCAACACCTCAATATTCAACCCCTTAACCTTCAACCTTCAACTTCCCAACCTTTAACTTTCAAGCCCTCAACCTTCAACCTTCAACCCCTCTAACTTCAACCTTCAACCCCTCAACCTTCAACCCATCAACCTTTAACCTACAACCCCTCAATCTTCAACCTTCAACCCCTCAACCTTCAACATTCAACCCCTCAACCTTCAACCTTCAACTCCTCATCCTTCAACCTTCAACCCCTCAACGTTCAACCTCCAACCTTCAACCCCTCAACCTTCGACCTTCAACTCCTTCAACCTTCAACCTTTACCCCTCAATCTTCGACCTTCAACCTTCAACCCCTCAACCTTCAACCTTCAACTCCTCCAACATTCAACCTTTAACCTTCAACCCCTCAACTTTCAACCTTCAACTCCTTCAACCTTCAACCTTCAACCCCTCAACCTTCATCCTTCAACCCCTCAACCTTCAACCTTCAACCCCTCAACGTTCAACCTCCAACCTTCAACCCCTCAACCTTCAACCTTCAACTCCTTCAACCTTCAACCTTTAACCCCTCAACCTTCGACCTTCAACCTTCAACCCCCCAACCTTCAACCTTCAACTCCTTCAACCTTCAACCCTTTAACCTTCAACCCCTCAACTTTCAACCTTCAACTCCTTCAACCTTCAACCTTCAACCCATCAACCTTTAACCTTCAACCCCTCAACCTTCAACCTTCAACCCCTCAACCTTCAACCTTCAACCCCTCAACCTTCAACCTTCAACACCTCAACCTTCAACCTTCAACCCCTCAACGTTCAACCTCCAACCTTCAACCCCTCAACCTTCAACCTTCAACTCCTTCAACCTTCAACCTTTAACCCCTGAACCTTCGACCTTCAACCTTCAACCCCTCAACCTTCAACCTTCAACTCCTTCAACCTTCAACCTTTAACCTTCAACCCCTCAACTTTCAACCATCAACTCCTTCCACCTTCGACCTTTAACCCCTCAACCTTCGATCTTCAACCCCTTAACCTTCGACCTTCAACCCCTTCACCTTTAACTTTCAAACCCTCAACCTCCAACCTTCAACCCCTCAACCTTCAACCTTCAACTCCTTCAACCTTTAACCTTTAACCTCCAACCCCTCAACTTTCAACCTTCAACTTCTTCAACCTTCAACCTTTAACCACTCAACCTTCTACCTTCATCCTTCAAGCCCTCAACTTTCAACCTTCAACCAGACAACCATCTATCTTTAACCCCTCAATCTTCGACCTTCAACCCCTTCACCTTTAACTTTCAAACCCTCAACCTTCAACCTTCTACCGCTCAACCTGTAACCTTCAACCAGTCAACCTTCAATCTTCAGTCCCTCATCTTTCAATCTTCAACCCCACAACTTTCAACCTTCAACCCCTCAACCATCAACCTTCAACTTCTCA
The DNA here is from genome assembly GCA_958336395.1 of Ctenicera cuprea. Taxonomy (NCBI): domain Eukaryota; kingdom Metazoa; phylum Arthropoda; class Insecta; order Coleoptera; family Elateridae; genus Ctenicera; species Ctenicera cuprea. The sequence goes on from CATVIB010000031.1 coordinate 72,944, forward strand.
ACCTTCAACCTTCAACCCCTCAACCTTCAACTCCTAAACCTCCAACCTTAAACACCTCAACCTTCAACCTTCAAGCCCTCAACCTTCAACCTTTAACCCCTCAACCTTCAACCTCCAACCTTCAACCCCTCAACCTTCAACCTTCAAGCCCTCAACCTTCAACCTTCAACCACTTAACCTTTAACCTTCAACCTCTCAACCTTCAACCTTCAACCTTCAACCCCTCAATCTTCAACCTTCAACCCCTCAATATTCAACCCCTTAACCTTCAACCTTCAACTTCCCAACCTTCAACTTTCAAGCCCTCAACCTTCAACCTTCAACCCCTCTAACTTCAACCTTCAACCCGTCAACCTTCAACCCATCAACCTTTAACCTTCAACCCCTCAACCTTCAACCTTCAACCCCTCAACCTTCAACCTTCAACCCCTCAACCTTCAACCTTCAACTCCTCAACCTTCAACCTTCAACCCCTCAACGTTCAACCTCTAACCTTCAACCCCTCAACCTTCAACCTTCAACCTTTAACCAATCAACCTTCGACCTTCAACCTTCAACCCCTCAACCTTCAACCTTCAACTCCTTCAACCTTCAACCTTTAACCTTCAACCCCTCAACTTTCAACCTTTAACTCCTTCAACCTTCAACCTTCAACCCCTCAACCTTCATCCTTCAACCCCTCAACCTTCAACCTTCAACCCCTCAACGTTCAACCTCCAACCTTCAACCAGTCAACCTTCAACCTTCAACTCCTTCAACCTTCAACCTTTAACCCCTCAACCTTCGACCTTCAACCTTCAACCCCTCAACCTTTAACCTTCAACTCCTAAACCTCCAACCTTAAACACCTCAACCTTCAACCTTCAAGCCCTCAACCTTCAACCTTCAAATCCCCAACATTCAGTCCCTCAACCTTCAACCTTCAACCACTTAACCTTTAACCTTCAACCTCTCAACCTTCAACCTTCAACCTTCAACCCCTCAATCTTCAACCTTCAACCCCTCAATATTCAACCCCTTAACCTTCAACCTTTAACTTCCCAACCTTTAACTTTCAAGCAATCAACCTTCAACCTTCAACCCCTCTAACTTCAACCTTCAACCCCTCAACCTTCAACCCATCAACCTTTAACCTACAACCCCTCAACCTTCAACCTTCAACCCCTCAACCTTCAACATTCAACCCCTCAACCTTCAACCTTCAACTCCTCATCCTTCAACCTTCAACCCCTCAACGTTCAACCTCCAACCTTCAACCCCTCAACCTTCAACCTTCAACTCCTACAACCTTCAACCTTTAACCCCTCAACCTTCGACCTTCAACCTTCAACCCCTCAACCTTCAACCTTCAACTCCTCCAACCTTGAACCTTTAACCTTCAACCCCTCAACTTTCAACCTTCAACTCCATCAACCTTCAACCTTCAACCCCTCAACCTTCATCCTTCAACCCCTCAACCTTCAACCTTCACCCCTCAACGTTCAACCTCCAACCTTCAACCCCTCAACCTTCAACCTTCAACTCCTTCAACCTTCCCCCTTTAACCCCGCAACCTTCGACCTTTAACCTTCAACCCCTCAACTTTCAACCTTCAACTCCTTCAACCTTCAACCCTTTAACCTTCAACCCCTCAACTTTCAACCTTCAACTCCTTCAACCCCTCAACCATCAACTTTCAACTTCTCAACCTTCAACCTTCAACCCCTCAACCTTCAACTCCTAAACCTCCAACCTTAAACACCTCAACCTTCAACCTTCAACCTTCAAGCCCTCAACCTTCAACCTTCAACCCCTCAACCTTCAACCTCCAACCTTCAACCCCTCAACCTTCAACCTTCAACTCCTCAACCTTCAACCCCTCAACCTTCAACTCCTAAACCTCCAACCTTAAAAACCACAACCTTCAACCTTCAAGCCCTCAACCTTCAACCTTCAACCACTTAACCTTTAACCTTCAACCTCTCAACCTTCAACCTTCAACCTTCAACCCCTCAATCTTCAACCTTCAACCCCTCAATATTCAACCCCTTAACCTTCAACCTTCAACTTCCCAACCTTCAACTTTCAAGCCCTCAACCTTCAACCTTCAATCCCTCTAACTTCAACCTTCAACCCCTCAACCTTCAACCCATCAACCTTTAACCTTCAACCCCTCAACCTTCAACCTTCAACGCCTCAACCTTCAACCTTCAACCCCTCAACCTTCAACCTTCAACTCCTCAACCTTCAAACTTCAACCCGTCAACGTTCAACCTCCAACCTTCAACCCCTCAACCTTCAACCTTCAACTCCTTCAACCTTCAACCTTTAACCAATCAACCTTCGACCTTCAACCTTCAACCCCTCAACCTTCAACCTTCAACTCCTTCAACCTTCAACCTTTAACCTTCAACCCCTCAACTTTCAACCTTCAACTCCTTCAACCTTCAACCTTCAACCCCTCAACCTTCATCCTTCAACCCCTCAACCTTCAACCTTCAACCCCTCAACGTTCAACCTCCAACCTTCAACCCCTCAACCTTCGACCTTCAACTCCTTCAACCTTCAACCTTTAACCCCTCAACCTTCGACCTTCAACCTTCAACCCCTCAACCTTCAACCTTCAACTCCTAAACCTCCAACCTTAAACACCTCAACCTTCAACCTTCAAGCCCTCAACCTTCAACCTTCAAATCCCCAACATTCAGTCCCTCAACCTTCAACCTCCAACCACTTAACCTTTAACCTTCAACCTCTCAACCTTCAACCTTCAACCTTCAACCCCTCAATCTTCAACCTTCAACCCCTCAATATTCAACCCCTTAACCTTCAACCTTTAACTTCCCAACCTTTAACTTTCAAGCAATCAACCTTCAACCTTCAACCCCTCTAACTTCAACCTTCAACCCCTCAACCTTCAACCCATCAACATTTAACCTACAACCCCTCAACCTTCAACCTTCAACCCCTCAACCTTCAACATTCAACCCCTCAACCTTCAACCTTCAACTCCTCATCCTTCAACCTTCAACCCCTCAACGTTCAACCTCCAACCTTCAACCCCTCAACCTTCAACCTTCAACTCCTTCAACCTTCAACCTTTAACCCCTCAACCTTCGACCTTCAACCTTCAACCCCTCAACCTTCAACCTTCAACTCCTCCAACCTTCAACCTTTAACCTTCAACCCCTCAACTTTCAACCTTCAACTCCATCAACCTTCAACCTTCAACCCCTCAACCTTCATCCTTCAACCCCTCAACCTTCAACCTTCAACCCCTCAACGTTCAACCTCCAACCTTCAACCCCTCAACCTTCAACCTTCAACTCCTTCAACCTTCAAGCTTTAACCCCGCAACCTTCGACCTTCAACCTTCAACCCCTCAACCTTCAACCTTCAACTCCTTCAACCTTCAACCCTTTAACCTTCAACCCCTCAACTTTCAACCTTCAACTCCTTCAACCTTCAACCTTCAACCCATCAACCTTTAACCTTCAACCCCTCAACCTTCAACCTTCAACCCCTCAACCTTCAACCTTCAACCCCTCAACCTTCAACCTTCAACTCCTCAACCTTCAACCTTCAACCCCTCAACGTTCAACCTCCAACCTTCAACAACTCAACCTTCAACCTTCAACTCCTTCAACCTTCAACCTTTAACCCCTGAACCTTCGACCTTCAACCTTCAACCCCTCAACCTTCAACCTTCAACTCCTTCAACCTTCAACCTTTAACCTTCAACCCCTCAACTTTCAACCATCAACTCCTTCAACCTTCAACCTTTAACCCCTCAACCTTCGATCTCCAACCCCTTAACCTTCGACCTTCAACCCCTTCACCTTTAACTTTCAAACCCTCAACCTCCAACCTTCAACCCCTCAACCTTCAACCTTCAACTCCTTCAACCTTTAACCTTTAACCTTCAACCCCTCAACTTTCAACCTTCAACCCCTCAACATTCAACCTTTCAACATTCACCCCCTCTAACTTCAACCTTCAACCCCTCAACCTTCAACCCATCAACCTTTAACCTTCAACCCCTCAACCTTCAACCTTCAACCCCTCAACCTTCAACCTCCAACCTTCAAACCCTCAACCTTCAACCTTCAGCTCCTCAACCTTCAACCTTCAACCTTCAACCCCTCAACCTTCAACCTTCAACTCCTTCAACCTTCAACCTTTAACCTTCAAACCCTCAACCTTCATCCTTCAACCCCTCAACCTTCAACCTTCGACCCCTCAAAGTTCAACCTCCAACCTTCAACCCCTCAACCTTCAACCTTCAACTCCTTCAACCTTCAACCTTTAATCCCCCAACCTTCGATCTTCAACCGCTTAACCTTCAACCTTTAACCATTCAACCTTCAACCTTCATCCTTCAAGCCCTCAACTTTCAACCTTCAACCACCCAACCATCTATCTTTAACTCCTCAACCTTCGACCTTCAACCCCTTAACCTTCAACTTTCAAACCCTCAACCTTCAACCTTCTACCCCTCAACCTGTAACCTTCAACCAGTCAACCTTCAATCTTCAGTCCTTCAACTTTCAATCTTAAACCCCACAACATTCAACCTTCAACCCCTCAACCATCAACCTTCAACTTCTCAACCTTCAACCTTCAAGCCCTCAACCTTCAACCTTCAACTCCCCAACATTCAGTCCCTCAACATTCAACCTTCAACCACTTAACCTTTAACCTTCAACCTCTCAACCTTCAACCTTCAACCTTCAACCCCTCAATCTTCAACCTTCAACCCCTCACTATTCAACCCCTTAACCTTCAACCTTCAACTTCCCAACATTCAACTTTCAAGCCCTCAACCTTCAACCTTCAGCCCTCTAACTTCAACCTTCAACCCCTCAACCTTCAACCCATCAACCTTTAACCTTCAACCCCTCAACCTTCAACCTTCAACCCCTCAACCTTCAACCTGCAACCTTCAACCCCTCAACTTTCAACCTTCAACTCCTCAACCTTCAACCTTCAACCCCTCAACCTTCAACCTCCAACCTTCAACCCCTCAACCTTCAACCTTCAACTCCTTCAACCTTCAACCTTTAACCCCTCAACCTTCGACCTTCAACCCCTCAACCTTCAACCTTCAACTCCTTCAACCTTCAACCTTTAACCTTCAACCCCTCAACTTTCAACCTTCAAATCCTTCAACCTTCAACCTTCAACCCTTCAACCTTCATCCTTCAACCCCTCAACCTTCAACCTTCAACCCCTCAACGTTCAACCTCCAACCTTCAACCCCTCAACCTTCAACCTTCAACTCCTTCAACCTTCAACCTTTAACCTTCAACCCCTCAACTTTCAACCTTCAACTCCTTCAACCTTCAACCTTCAACCCCTCAACCTTCATCCTTCAACCCCTCAACCTTCAACCTTCAACCCCTCAACGTTCAACCTCCAACCTTCAACCCCTCAACCTTCGACCTTCAACTCCTTCAACCTTCAACCTTTAACCCCTCAACCTTCGACCTTCAACCTTCAACCCCTCAACCTTCAACCTTCAACTCCTAAACCTCCAACCTTAAACACCTCAACCTTCAACCTTCAAGCCCTCAACCTTCAACCTTCAAATCCCCAACATTCAGTCCCTCAACCTTCAACCTCCAACCACTTAACCTTTAACCTTCAACCTCTCAACCTTCAACCTTCAACCTTCAACCCCTCAATCTTCAACCTTCAACCCCTCAATATTCAACCCCTTAACCTTCAACCTTTAACTTCCCAACCTTTAACTTTCAAGCAATCAACCTTCAACCTTCAACCCCTCTAACTTCAACCTTCAACCCCTCAACCTTCAACCCATCAACATTTAACCTACAACCCCTCAACCTTCAACCTTCAACCCCTCAACCTTCAACATTCAACCCCTCAACCTTCAACCTTCAACTCCTCATCCTTCAACCTTCAACCCCTCAACGTTCAACCTCCAACCTTCAACCCCTCAACCTTCAACCTTCAACTCCTTCAACCTTCAACCTTTAACCCCTCAACCTTCGACCTTCAACCTTCAACCCCTCAACCTTCAACCTTCAACTCCTCCAACCTTCAACCTTTAACCTTCAACCCCTCAACTTTCAACCTTCAACTCCATCAACCTTCAACCTTCAACCCCTCAACCTTCATCCTTCAACCCCTCAACCTTCAACCTTCAACCCCTCAACGTTCAACCTCCAACCTTCAACCCCTCAACCTTCAACCTTCAACTCCTTCAACCTTCAAGCTTTAACCCCGCAACCTTCGACCTTCAACCTTCAACCCCTCAACCTTCAACCTTCAACTCCTTCAACCTTCAACCCTTTAACCTTCAACCCCTCAACTTTCAACCTTCAACTCCTTCAACCTTCAACCTTCAACCCATCAACCTTTAACCTTCAACCCCTCAACCTTCAACCTTCAACCCCTCAACCTTCAACCTTCAACCCCTCAACCTTCAACCTTCAACTCCTCAACCTTCAACCTTCAACCCCTCAACGTTCAACCTCCAACCTTCAACAACTCAACCTTCAACCTTCAACTCCTTCAACCTTCAACCTTTAACCCCTGAACCTTCGACCTTCAACCTTCAACCCCTCAACCTTCAACCTTCAACTCCTTCAACCTTCAACCTTTAACCTTCAACCCCTCAACTTTCAACCATCAACTCCTTCAACCTTCAACCTTTAACCCCTCAACCTTCGATCTCCAACCCCTTAACCTTCGACCTTCAACCCCTTCACCTTTAACTTTCAAACCCTCAACCTCCAACCTTCAACCCCTCAACCTTCAACCTTCAACTCCTTCAACCTTTAACCTTTAACCTTCAACCCCTCAACTTTCAACCTTCAACCCCTCAACATTCAACCTTTCAACATTCACCCCCTCTAACTTCAACCTTCAACCCCTCAACCTTCAACCCATCAACCTTTAACCTTCAACCCCTCAACCTTCAACCTTCAACCCCTCAACCTTCAACCTCCAACCTTCAAACCCTCAACCTTCAACCTTCAGCTCCTCAACCTTCAACCTTCAACCTTCAACCCCTCAACCTTCAACCTTCAACTCCTTCAACCTTCAACCTTTAACCTTCAAACCCTCAACCTTCATCCTTCAACCCCTCAACCTTCAACCTTCGACCCCTCAAAGTTCAACCTCCAACCTTCAACCCCTCAACCTTCAACCTTCAACTCCTTCAACCTTCAACCTTTAATCCCCCAACCTTCGATCTTCAACCGCTTAACCTTCAACCTTTAACCATTCAACCTTCAACCTTCATCCTTCAAGCCCTCAACTTTCAACCTTCAACCACCCAACCATCTATCTTTAACTCCTCAACCTTCGACCTTCAACCCCTTAACCTTCAACTTTCAAACCCTCAACCTTCAACCTTCTACCCCTCAACCTGTAACCTTCAACCAGTCAACCTTCAATCTTCAGTCCTTCAACTTTCAATCTTAAACCCCACAACATTCAACCTTCAACCCCTCAACCATCAACCTTCAACTTCTCAACCTTCAACCTTCAAGCCCTCAACCTTCAACCTTCAACTCCCCAACATTCAGTCCCTCAACATTCAACCTTCAACCACTTAACCTTTAACCTTCAACCTCTCAACCTTCAACCTTCAACCTTCAACCCCTCAATCTTCAACCTTCAACCCCTCACTATTCAACCCCTTAACCTTCAACCTTCAACTTCCCAACATTCAACTTTCAAGCCCTCAACCTTCAACCTTCAGCCCTCTAACTTCAACCTTCAACCCCTCAACCTTCAACCCATCAACCTTTAACCTTCAACCCCTCAACCTTCAACCTTCAACCCCTCAACCTTCAACCTGCAACCTTCAACCCCTCAACTTTCAACCTTCAACTCCTCAACCTTCAACCTTCAACCCCTCAACCTTCAACCTCCAACCTTCAACCCCTCAACCTTCAACCTTCAACTCCTTCAACCTTCAACCTTTAACCCCTCAACCTTCGACCTTCAACCCCTCAACCTTCAACCTTCAACTCCTTCAACCTTCAACCTTTAACCTTCAACCCCTCAACTTTCAACCTTCAAATCCTTCAACCTTCAACCTTCAACCCTTCAACCTTCATCCTTCAACCCCTCAACCTTCAACCTTCAACCCCTCAACGTTCAACCTCCAACCTTCAACCCCTCAACCTTCAACCTTCAACCTGTCAGACTTCAACATTTAACTCCCCAACATTCAGTAACTTAACCTTCAACCTTCAACCACTTAACCTTTAACCTTCAATCCCTCAATCTTCAGCCTCAAAACTTCAACCCCTCAACCTTCATCCTTCAACACCTCAACCTTCAACCTTCAACCCCTCAACGTTCAACCTCCAACCTTCAACCCCTCTACCTTCAACCTTCAACCTTCAACCTTTAACCCCTCAACCTTCGATCTTCAACCCCTTAACCTTCAACCTTTAACCACTCAACCTTCAACTTTCATCCTTCAAGCCCTCAACTTTCAACCTTCAACCACCCAACCATCTATCTTTAACCCCTCTACCTTAGACCATCAACCCCTTAACCTTTAACTTTCAAACACTCAGCCTTCAACCTTCTACCCCTCAACCTTCAACCTTCAACCTTCAACCCCTCAACCTTCAAACTTCAACCCCTCAACCTTCAACCTACAACCACTAAACCTTTAATCTTCAGACAGTCAACTTTCGACCACTTAACCTTTATACTTCAGCCCCTCAATCTTTAACTTTCAACCCCTCAATCTTTAACCTTCAATGTTCCCCAGTTAACCTTCAACCTTCAACCCCTCAACGATCAACCTCCAACACCTCAACCTTCAACCTTCAACCCCTCAACCTTCAATTCCTAAACCATCAATCTTAAACACTTCAACTTTGTACAATCAACCCCTCAACCTTCAACCTTCAACCTTCAACCCCTACACCTTCAACTTCCAACCCCTCAAACTTCAACGTTTAACCTTCAACCTTCAACGTTCAACGCCTCAAACTTCAACCTTCAACCTTCAACCTTCAACCTTCAACCTCCAACCTGCAACCTTCAACCTTCAACCTTTCAACCTTCAACCCCTCTAACTTCAACCTTCAACCCCTCAACCTTCAACCCATCAACCTTTAACCTTCAACCCCTCAACCTTCAACCTTCAACCCCTCAACCTTCAACCTCCAATCTTCAACCCCTCAACCTTCAACCTTCAACTCCTCAACCTTCAACCTTCAACCCCTCAACCTTCAACCTCCAACCTTCAACCCCTCAACCTGCAACCTTCAACCTTTAACCCCTCAAACTTCGACCTTCAACCTTCAACCCCTCAACCTTCAACCTTCAACTCCTTCAACATTCAACCTTTAACCTTCAACCCCTCAACTTTCAACCTTCAACTCCTTCAATCTTCAACCTTCAACCCCTCAACCTTCATCCTTCAACCCCTCAACCTTCAACGTTCAACGCCTCAACGTTCAACCTCCAACCTTCAACCCCTCAACCTTCAACCTTCAACTCCTTCAACCTTCAACCTTTAACCCCTCAACCTTCGATCTTCAACCGCTTAACCTTCAACCTTTAGCCACTCAACCTTCAACCTTCATCCTTCAAGCCCTCAACTTTCAACCTTCAACCACCCAACCATCTATCTTTAACCCCTCAACCTTCGACCTTCATCCCCTTAACCTTTAACTTTCAAACCCTCAACCTTCAACCTTCTACCCCTCAACCTGTAACCTTCAACCAGTCAACCTTTAATCTTCAGTCCCTCAACTTTCAATCTTAAACCCCACAACCTTCAACCTTCAACCCCTCAACCATCAACCTTCAACTTCTCAACCTTCAACCTTCAACCCCTCAACCTTCAACTCCTAAACCTCCAACCTTAAACACCTCAACCTTCAACCTTCAAACCCTCAACCTTCAACCTTCAACTCCCCAACATTCAATCCCTCAATCTTCAACCTTCAACCACTTAACCTTTAACCTTCAACCTCTCAACCTTCAACCTCAAACCTTCAACCCCTCAATCTTCAACCTTCGACCCCTCAATATCCAACCCCTTAACCTTCAACCTTCAACTTCCCAACCTTTAACTTTCAAGCCCTCAACCTTCAACCTTCAACCCCTCTAACTTCAACCTTTAACCCCTCAACCTTCAACCCATCAATCTTTAACCTTCAACCCCTCAACCTGTAACCTTCAACCAGTCAACCTTCAATCTTCAGTCCCTCAACTTACAATCTTAAACCTAACAACCTTCAACCTTCAACCCCTCAACCATCAACCTTCAACTTCTCAACCTTCAACCTTCAACCCCTCAACCTTCAACTCCTAAACCTCCAACCTTAAACACCTCAACCTTCAACCTTCAAGCCCTCAACCTTCAACCTTCAACTCCCCAACATTCAGTCCCTCAACCTTCAACCTTCAACCACTTAACCTTTAACCTTCAACCTCTCAACCTTCAACCTTCAACCTTCAACCCCTCAATCTTCAACCTTCAACCTCTCAATATTCAACCCCTTAACCTTCAAACACCAACTTCCCAACCTTCAACTTTCAAGCCCTCAACCTTCAACCTTCAACCCCTCTAACTTCAACCTTCAACCCCTCAACCTTCAACCCATCAACCTTTAACCTTCAACCCCTCAACCTTCAACCTTCAACCCCTCAACCTTCAACCTCCAACCTTCAACCCCTCAACCTTCAACTCCTCAACCTTCAACCTTCAACCCCTCAACCTTCGACCTCCAACCTTCAACATTCAACTCCTTCAACCTTCAAAATTCAACCCCTCAACCTTCGACCTTCAACCTTCAACCCCTCAACCTTCAACCTTCAACTCCTTCAACCTTCAACCTTTAACCTTCAACCCCTCAACTGTCAACCTTCAACTCCTTCAACCTTAAACCTTCAACCCCTCAACCTTCAACCTTCAACCCCTCAACTGTCAACCTTCAACTCCTTCAACCTTCAACCTTCAACTCCTTCAACCTTCAACCTTTAACCCCTCAACCTTCGATCTTCAACCGCTTAACCTTCAACCTTTAACAACTCGACCTTTAACCTTCATCCTTCAAGCCCTCAACTTTCAACCTTCCACCACCCAACCATTTATCTTTAACCCCTCAACCTTCGACCTTCAACCCCTTAACGTTTAACTTTCAAACCCTCAACCTTCAACCTTCTAAACCTCAACCTGTAACCTTCAACCAGTCAACCTTCAATCTTCAGTCTCTCAACTTTCAATCTTCAACCTCTCAACCATCAACCTTCAACTTCTCAATCTTCAACCTTCAACCCCTCAACCTTCAACTCCTAAACCTCCAACCTTAAACACCACAACCTTCAACCTTCAAGCCCTCAAACTTCAACCTTCAACCACTTAACCTTTAACCTTCAACCTCTCAACCTTCAACCTTCAACCTTCAACCCCTCAATCTTCAACCTTCAACCCCTCAATATTCAACCCCTTAACCTTCAACCTTCAACTTCCCAACCTTCAACTTTCAAGCCCTCAACCTTCAACCTTCAACCCCTCTAACTTCAACCTTCAACCCCTCAACCTTCAACCCATCAACCTTTAACCTTCAACCCCTCAACCTTCAACCTTCAACCCCTCAACCTTCAACCTTCAACCCCTCAACCTTCAACCTTCAACTCCTCAACCTTCAACCTTCAACCCCTCAACGTTCAACCTCCAACCTTCAACCCCTCAACCTTCAACCTTCAACTCCTTCAACCTTCAACCTTTAACCAATCAACCTTCGACCTTCAACCTTCAACCCCTCAACCTTCAACCTTCAACTCCTTCAACCTTCAACCTTTAACCTTCAACCCCTCAACTTTCAACCTTCAACTCCTTCAACTTTCAACCTTCAACCCCTCAACCTTCATCCTTCAACCCCTCAACCTTCAACCTTCAACCCCTCAACGTTCAACCTCCAACCTTCAACCCCTCAACCTTCAACCTTCAACTCCTTCAACATTCAACCTTCAACCCCTCAACCTTCAACCTTCAACTCCTAAACCTCCAACCTGAAACACCTGAACCTTCAACCTTCAAGCCCTCAACCTTCAACCTTCAAATCCCCAACATTCAGTCCCTCAACCTTCAACCTTCAACCACTTAACCTTTAACCTTCAACCTCTCAACCTTCAACCTTCAACGTTCAACCCCTCAATCTTCAACCTTCAACCCCTCAATATTCAACCCCTTAACCTTCAACCTTTAACTTCCCAACCTTTAACTTTCAAGCCCTCAACCTTCAACCTTCAACCCCTCTAACTTCAACCTTCAACCCCTCAACCTTCAACCCATCAACCTTTAACCTACAACTCCTCAACCTTCAACCTTCAACCCCTCAACCTTCAACATTCAACCCCTCAACCTTCAACCTTCAACTCCTCATCCTTCAACCTTCAACCCCTCAACGTTCAACCTCCAACCTTCAACCCCTCAACCTTCAACCTTCAACTCCTTCAACCTTCAACCTTTAACCCCTCAACCTTCGACCTTCAACCTTCAACCCCTCAACCTTCAACCTTCAACTCCTCCAACCTTCAACCTTTAACCTTCAACCCCTCAACTTTCAACCTTCAACTCCTTCAACCTTCAACCTTCAACCCCTCAACCTTCATCCTTCAACCCCTCAACCTTCAACCTTCAACCGCTCAACGTTCAACCTCCAACCTTCAACCCCTCAACCTTCAACCTTCAACTCCTTCAACCTTCAACCTCTAACCCCTCAACCTTCGACCTTCAACCTTCAACCCCCAACCTTCAACCTTCAACTCCTTCAACCTTCAACCTTTAACCCCTGAACCTTCGACCTTCAACCTTCAACCCCTCAACCTTCAACCTTCAACTCCTTCAACCTTCAACCTTTAACCTTCAACCCCTCAACTTTCAACCATCAACTCCTTCAACCTTCAACCTTTAACCCCTCAACCTTCGATCTTCAACCCCTTAACCTTCGACCTTCAACCCCTTCACCTTTAACTTTCAAACCCTCAACCTCCAACCTTCAACCCCTCAACCTTCAACCTTCAACTCCTTCAACCTTTAACCTTTAACCTTCAACCCCTCAACTTTCAACCTTCAACTTCTTCAACCTTCAACCTTTAACCACTCAACCTTCTACCTTCATCCTTCAAGCCCTCAACTTTCAACCTTCAACCAGCCAACCATCTATCTTTAACCCCTCAACCTTCGACCTTCAACCCCTTCACCTTTAACTTTCAAACCCTCAACCTTCAACCTTCTACCGCTCAACCTGTAACCTTCAACCAGTCAACATTCAATCTTCAGTCCCTCAACTTTCAATCTTCAACCCCACAACCTTCAACCTTCAACCCCTCAACCATCAACCTTCAACTTCTCAACCTTCAACCTTCAACCCCTCAACCTTCAACTCCTAAACCTCCAACCTTAAACACCTCAACCTTCAACCTTCAAGCCCTCAACCTTCAACCTTCAACCCCTCAACCTTCAACCTCCAACCTTCAACCCCTCAACCTTCAACCTTCAACTCCTCAACCTTCAACCTTCAACCCCTCAACCTTCAACTCCTAAACCTAAAACCTTAGACACCACAACCTTCAACCTTCAACCACTTAACCTTTAACCTTCAACCTCTCAACCTTCAACCTTCAACCTTCAACCCCTCAATCTTCAACCTTCAACCCCTCAATATTCAACCCCTTAACCTTCAACCTTCAACTTCCCAACCTTCAACTTTCAAGCCCTCAACCTTCAACCTTCAACCCCTCTAACTTCAACCTTCAACCCCTCAACCTTCAACCCCTCAACCTTCAACCTTCAACCCCTCAACCTTCAACCTTCAACTCGTCAACCTTCAACCTCCAACCCCTCAACGTTCAACCTCCAACCTTCAACCCCTCAACCTTCAACCTTCAACTCCTTCAACCTTCAACCTTTAACCAATCAACCTTCGACCTTCAACCTTCAACCCCTCAACCTTCAACCTTCAACCTTTAACCTTCAACCCCTCAACTTTCAACCTTCAACTCCTTCAACCTTCAACCTTCAACCCCTCAACCTTCATCCTTCAACCCCTCAACCTTCAACCTTCAACCCCTCAACGTTCAACCTCCAACCTTCAACCCCTCAACCTTCAACCTTCAACTCCTTCAACCTTCAACCTTTAACCCCTCAACCTTCGACCTTCAACCTTCAACCCCTCAACCTTCAACCTTCAACTCCTAAACCTCCAACCTTAAACACCTCAACCTTCAACCTTCAAGCCCTCAACCTTCAACCTTCAAATCCCAGACATTCAGTCCCTCAACCTTCAACCTTCAACCACTTAACCTTTAACCTTCAACCTCTCAACCTTCAACCTTCAACCTTCAACCCCTCAATCTTCAACCTTCAACCCCTCAATATTCAACCCCTTAACCTTCAACCTTTAACTTCTCAACCTTTAACTTTCAAGCAATCAACCTTCAACCTTCAACCCCTCTAACTTCAACCTTCAACCCCTCAACCTTCAACCCATCAACCTTTAACCTACAACCCCTCAACCTTCAACCTTCAACCCCTCAACCTTCAACATTCAACCCCTCAACCTACAACCTTCAACTCCTCATCCTTCAACCTTCAACCCCTCAACGTTCAACCTCCAACCTTCAACCCCTCAACCTTCAACCTTCAACTCCTTCAACCTTCAACCTTTAACCCCTCAACCTTCGACCTTCAACCTTCAACCCCTCTACCTTCAACCTTCAACTCCTCCAACCTTCAACCTTTAACCTTCAACCCCTCAACTTTCAACCTTCAACTCCATCAACCTTCAACCTTCAACCCCTGAACCTTCATCCTTCAACCCCTCAACCTTCAACCTTCAACCCCTCAACGTTCAACCTCCAACCTTCAACCCCTCAACCTTCAACCTTCAACTCCTTCAACCTTTAACCCCGCAACCTTCGACCTTCAACCTTCAACCCCTCAACCTTCAACCTTCAACTCCTTCCACCTTCAAACCTTTAACCTTCAACCCCTCAACTTTCAACCTTCAACTCCTTCAACCTTCAACCTTCAACCCATCAACCTTTAACCTTCAACCCCTCAACCTTCAACCTTCAACCCCTCAACCTTCAACCTTCAACCCCTCAACCTTCAACCTTCAACTCCTCAACCTTCAACCTTCAACCCCTCAACGTTCAACCTCCAACCTTCAACCCCTCAACCTTCAACCTTCAACTCCTTCAACCTTCAACCTTTAACCCCTGAACCTTCGACCTTCAACCTTCAACCCCTCAACCTTCAACCTTCAACTCCTTCAACCTTCAACCTTTAACCTTCAACCCCTCAACTTTCAACCATCAACTCCTTCAACCTTCAACCTTTAACCCCTCAACCTTCGATCTTCAACCCCTTAACCTTCGACCTTCAACCCCTTCACCTTTAACTTTCAAACCCTCAACCTCCAACCCTCAACCCCTCAACCTTCAACCTTCAACTCCTTCAACCTTTAACCTTTAACCTTCAACCCCTCAACTTTCAACCTTCAACTTCTTCAACCTTCAACCTTTAACCACTCAACTTTCTACCTTCATCCTTCAAGCCCTCAACTTTCAACCTTCAACCAGCCAACCATCTATCTTTAACCCCTCAACCTTCGACCTTCAACCCCTTCACCTTTAACTTTCAAACCCTCAACCTTCAACCTTCTACCACTCAACCTGTAACCTTCAACCAGTCAACCTTCAATCTTCAGTCCCTCAACTTTCAATCTTCAACCCCTCAACCTTCAACCTTCAACCCCTCAACCATCAACCTTCAACTTCTCAACCTTCAACCTTCAACCCCTCAACCTTCAACTCCTAATCCTCCAACCTTAAACACCTCAACCTTCAACCTTCAAGCCCTCAACCTTCAACCTTCAACCCCTCAACCTTCAACCTCCAACCTTCAACCCCTCAACCTTCAACCTTCAACTCCTTCAACCTTCAACCTTTAACAACTCAACCTTCGACCATCAACCTTCAACCCCTCAACCTTCAACCTTCGACTCCTTCAACGTTCAACCTTTAACCTTCAACCCCTAAACTTTCAACCTTCAACTCCTTCAACATTCAACCTTCAACCCCTCAACCTTCAACCTTCAACCCCTCAACCTTCATCCTTCAAGCCATCAACTTTCAACCTTCAACCACCCAACCCTTTATCTTTAACCCCTCAACCTTCGACCTTCAACCCCTTAACCTTTAACTTTCAAACCCTCAACCTTCAACCTTCTACCCCTCAACCTGTAACCTTCAACCAGTCAACCTTCAATCTTCAGTCCCTCAACTTTCAATCTTCAACCACACAACCTTCAACCTTCAATCCCTCAACCATCAACCTTCAACTTCTCAACCTTCAACCTTCAACCCCTCAACCTTCAACTCCTAAACCTCCAACCTTAAACACCTCAACCTTCAACCTTCAAGCCCTCAACCTTCAACCTTCAACTCCCCAACATTGAGTTCCTCAACCTTCAACCTTCAACCACTTAACCTTTAACCTTCAACCTCTCACCCTTCAACCTTCAACCCCTCAGTCTTCAACCTTCAACCCCTCAATATTCAACCCCTTAACCTTCAACCCTCAACTTCCCAACCTTCAACCTTCAACCCCTCAACCTTCAACCCATCAACCTTCAACCTTCAACCCCTCAACCTTCAACCTTCAACTCCTAAACCTCCAACCTTAAACACCTCAACCTTCAACCTTCAAGCCCTCAACCTTCAACCTTCAAATCCCCAACATTCAGTCCCTCAACCTTCAACCTTCAACCACTTAACCTTTAACCTTCAACCTCTCAACCTTCAACCTTCAACCTTCAACCCCTCAATCTTCAACCTTCAACCCCTCAATCTTCAACCTTCAACCCCTCAATATTCAACCCCTTAACCTTCAACCTTTAACTTCCCAACCTTTAACTTTCAAGCCCTCAACCTTCAACCTTCAACCCCTCTAACTTCAACCTTCAACCCCTCAACCTTCAACCCATCAACATTTAACCTTCAACCTTCAACCCTTTAACCTTCAACCCTCAACTTTCAACCTTCAACTCCTTCAACCTTCAACCTTCAACCCATCAACCTTTAACCTTCAACCCCTCAACCTTCAACCTTCAACCCCTCAACCTTCAACCTTCAACCCCTCAACCTTCAACCTTCAACACCTCAACCTTCAACCTTCAACCCCTCAACGTTCAACCTCCAACCTTCAACCCCTCAACCTTCAACCTTCAACTCCTTCAACCTTCAACCTTTAACCCCTGAACCTTCGACCTTCAACCTTCAACCCCTCAACCTTCAACCTTCAACTCCTTCAACCTTCAACCTTTAACCTTCAACCCCTCAACTTTCAACCATCAACTCCTTCCACCTTCGACCTTTAACCCCTCAACCTTCGATCTTCAACCCCTTAACCTTCGACCTTCAACCCCTTCACCTTTAACTTTCAAACCCTCAACCTCCAACCTTCAACCCCTCAACCTTCAACCTTCAACTCCTTCAATCTTTAACCTTTAACCTCCAACCCCTCAACTTTCAACCTTCAACTTCTTCAACCTTCAACCTTTAACCACTCAACCTTCTACCTTCATCCTTCAAGCCCTCAACTTTCAACCTTCAACCAGACAACCATCTATCTTTAACCCCTCAATCTTCGACCTTCAACCCCTTCACCTTTAACTTTCAAACCCTCAACCTTCAACCTTCTACCGCTCAACCTGTAACCTTCAACCAGTCAACCTTCAATCTTCAGTCCCTCATCTTTCAATCTTCAACCCCACAACTTTCAACCTTCAACCCCTCAACCATCAACCTTCAACTTCTCAACCTTCAACCTTCAACCCCTCAACCTTCAACTCCTAAACCTCCAACCTTAAACACCTCAACCTTCAACCTTCAAGCCCTCAACCTTCAACCTTTAACCCCTCAACCTTCAACCTCCAACCTTCAACCCCTCAACCTTCAACCTTCAAGCCCTCAACCTTCAACCTTCAACCACTTAACCTTTAACCTTCAACCTCTCAACCTTCAACCTTCAACCTTCAACCCCTCAATCTTCAACCTTCAACCCGTCAACCTTCAACCCATCAACCTTTAACCTTCAACCCCTCAACCTTCAACCTTCAACCCCTCAACCTTCAACCTTCAACCCCTCAACCTTCAACCTTCAACTCCTCAACCTTCAACCTTCAACCCCTCAACGTTCAACCTCTAACCTTCAACCCCTCAACCTTCAACCTTCAACCTTTAACCAATCAACCTTCGACCTTCAACCTTCAACCCCTCAACCTTCAACCTTCAACTCCTTCAACCTTCAACCTTTAACCTTCAACCCCTCAACTTTCAACCTTTAACTCCTTCAACCTTCAACCTTCAACCCCTCAACCTTCATCCTTCAACCCCTCAACCTTCAACCTTCAACCCCTCAACGTTCAACCTCCAACCTTCAACCAGTCAACCTTCAACCTTCAACTCCTTCAACCTTCAACCTTTAACCCCTCAACCTTCGACCTTCAACCTTCAACCCCTCAACCTTTAACCTTCAACTCCTAAACCTCCAACCTTAAACACCTCAACCTTCAACCTTCAAGCCCTCAACCTTCAACCTTCAAATCCCCAACATTCAGTCCCTCAACCTTCAACCTTCAACCACTTAACCTTTAACCTTCAACCTCTCAACCTTCAACCTTCAACCTTCAACCCCTCAATCTTCAACCTTCAACCCCTCAATATTCAACCCCTTAACCTTCAACCTTTAACTTCCCAACCTTTAACTTTCAAGCAATCAACCTTCAACCTTCAACCCCTCTAACTTCAACCTTCAACCCCTCAACCTTCAACCCATCAACCTTTAACCTACAACCCCTCAACCTTCAACCTTCAACCCCTCAACCTTCAACATTCAACCCCTCAACCTTCAACCTTCAACTCCTCATCCTTCAACCTTCAACCCCTCAACGTTCAACCTCCAACCTTCAACCCCTCAACCTTCAACCTTCAACTCCTACAACCTTCAACCTTTAACCCCTCAACCTTCGACCTTCAACCTTCAACCCCTCAACCTTCAACCTTCAACTCCTCCAACCTTGAACCTTTAACCTTCAACCCCTCAACTTTCAACCTTCAACTCCATCAACCTTCAACCTTCAACCCCTCAACCTTCATCCTTCAACCCCTCAACCTTCAACCTTCACCCCTCAACGTTCAACCTCCAACCTTCAACCCCTCAACCTTCAACCTTCAACTCCTTCAACCTTCCCCCTTTAACCCCGCAACCTTCGACCTTCAACCTTCAACCCCTCAACTTTCAACCTTCAACTCCTTCAACCTTCAACCCTTTAACCTTCAACCCCTCAACTTTCAACCTTCAACTCCTTCAACCCCTCAACCATCAACTTTCAACTTCTCAACCTTCAACCTTCAACCCCTCAACCTTCAACTCCTAAACCTCCAACCTTAAACACCTCAACCTTCAACCTTCAACCTTCAAGCCCTCAACCTTCAACCTTCAACCCCTCAACCTTCAACCTCCAACCTTCAACCCCTCAACCTTCAACCTTCAACTCCTCAACCTTCAACCCCTCAACCTTCAACTCCTAAACCTCCAACCTTAAAAACCACAACCTTCAACCTTCAAGCCCTCAACCTTCAACCTTCAACCACTTAACCTTTAACCTTCAACCTCTCAACCTTCAACCTTCAACCTTCAACCCCTCAATCTTCAACCTTCAACCCCTCAATATTCAACCCCTTAACCTTCAACCTTCAACTTCCCAACCTTCAACTTTCAAGCCCTCAACCTTCAACCTTCAATCCCTCTAACTTCAACCTTCAACCCCTCAACCTTCAACCCATCAACCTTTAACCTTCAACCCCTCAACCTTCAACCTTCAACGCCTCAACCTTCAACCTTCAACCCCTCAACCTTCAACCTTCAACTCCTCAACCTTCAAACTTCAACCCGTCAACGTTCAACCTCCAACCTTCAACCCCTCAACCTTCAACCTTCAACTCCTTCAACCTTCAACCTTTAACCAATCAACCTTCGACCTTCAACCTTCAACCCCTCAACCTTCAACCTTCAACTCCTTCAACCTTCAACCTTTAACCTTCAACCCCTCAACTTTCAACCTTCAACTCCTTCAACCTTCAACCTTCAACCCCTCAACCTTCATCCTTCAACCCCTCAACCTTCAACCTTCAACCCCTCAACGTTCAACCTCCAACCTTCAACCCCTCAACCTTCGACCTTCAACTCCTTCAACCTTCAACCTTTAACCCCTCAACCTTCGACCTTCAACCTTCAACCCCTCAACCTTCAACCTTCAACTCCTAAACCTCCAACCTTAAACACCTCAACCTTCAACCTTCAAGCCCTCAACCTTCAACCTTCAAATCCCCAACATTCAGTCCCTCAACCTTCAACCTCCAACCACTTAACCTTTAACCTTCAACCTCTCAACCTTCAACCTTCAACCTTCAACCCCTCAATCTTCAACCTTCAACCCCTCAATATTCAACCCCTTAACCTTCAACCTTTAACTTCCCAACCTTTAACTTTCAAGCAATCAACCTTCAACCTTCAACCCCTCTAACTTCAACCTTCAACCCCTCAACCTTCAACCCATCAACATTTAACCTACAACCCCTCAACCTTCAACCTTCAACCCCTCAACCTTCAACATTCAACCCCTCAACCTTCAACCTTCAACTCCTCATCCTTCAACCTTCAACCCCTCAACGTTCAACCTCCAACCTTCAACCCCTCAACCTTCAACCTTCAACTCCTTCAACCTTCAACCTTTAACCCCTCAACCTTCGACCTTCAACCTTCAACCCCTCAACCTTCAACCTTCAACTCCTCCAACCTTCAACCTTTAACCTTCAACCCCTCAACTTTCAACCTTCAACTCCATCAACCTTCAACCTTCAACCCCTCAACCTTCATCCTTCAACCCCTCAACCTTCAACCTTCAACCCCTCAACGTTCAACCTCCAACCTTCAACCCCTCAACCTTCAACCTTCAACTCCTTCAACCTTCAAGCTTTAACCCCGCAACCTTCGACCTTCAACCTTCAACCCCTCAACCTTCAACCTTCAACTCCTTCAACATTCAACCCTTTAACCTTCAACCCCTCAACTTTCAACCTTCAACTCCTTCAACCTTCAACCTTCAACCCATCAACCTTTAACCTTCAACCCCTCAACCTTCAACCTTCAACCCCTCAACCTTCAACCTTCAACCCCTCAACCTTCAACCTTCAACTCCTCAACCTTCAACCTTCAACCCCTCAACGTTCAACCTCCAACCTTCAACAACTCAACCTTCAACCTTCAACTCCTTCAACCTTCAACCTTTAACCCCTGAACCTTCGACCTTCAACCTTCAACCCCTCAACCTTCAACCTTCAACTCCTTCAACCTTCAACCTTTAACCTTCAACCCCTCAACTTTCAACCATCAACTCCTTCAACCTTCAACCTTTAACCCCTCAACCTTCGATCTCCAACCCCTTAACCTTCGACCTTCAACCCCTTCACCTTTAACTTTCAAACCCTCAACCTCCAACCTTCAACCCCTCAACCTTCAACCTTCAACTCCTTCAACCTTTAACCTTTAACCTTCAACCCCTCAACTTTCAACCTTCAACCCCTCAACATTCAACCTTTCAACATTCACCCCCTCTAACTTCAACCTTCAACCCCTCAACCTTCAACCCATCAACCTTTAACCTTCAACCCCTCAACCTTCAACCTTCAACCCCTCAACCTTCAACCTCCAACCTTCAAACCCTCAACCTTCAACCTTCAGCTCCTCAACCTTCAACCTTCAACCTTCAACCCCTCAACCTTCAACCTTCAACTCCTTCAACCTTCAACCTTTAACCTTCAAACCCTCAACCTTCATCCTTCAACCCCTCAACCTTCAACCTTCGACCCCTCAAAGTTCAACCTCCAACCTTCAACCCCTCAACCTTCAACCTTCAACTCCTTCAACCTTCAACCTTTAATCCCCCAACCTTCGATCTTCAACCGCTTAACCTTCAACCTTTAACCATTCAACCTTCAACCTTCATCCTTCAAGCCCTCAACTTTCAACCTTCAACCACCCAACCATCTATCTTTAACTCCTCAACCTTCGACCTTCAACCCCTTAACCTTCAACTTTCAAACCCTCAACCTTCAACCTTCTACCCCTCAACCTGTAACCTTCAACCAGTCAACCTTCAATCTTCAGTCCTTCAACTTTCAATCTTAAACCCCACAACATTCAACCTTCAACCCCTCAACCATCAACCTTCAACTTCTCAACCTTCAACCTTCAAGCCCTCAACCTTCAACCTTCAACTCCCCAACATTCAGTCCCTCAACATTCAACCTTCAACCACTTAACCTTTAACCTTCAACCTCTCAACCTTCAACCTTCAACCTTCAACCCCTCAATCTTCAACCTTCAACCCCTCACTATTCAACCCCTTAACCTTCAACCTTCAACTTCCCAACATTCAACTTTCAAGCCCTCAACCTTCAACCTTCAGCCCTCTAACTTCAACCTTCAACCCCTCAACCTTCAACCCATCAACCTTTAACCTTCAACCCCTCAACCTTCAACCTTCAACCCCTCAACCTTCAACCTGCAACCTTCAACCCCTCAACTTTCAACCTTCAACTCCTCAACCTTCAACCTTCAACCCCTCAACCTTCAACCTCCAACCTTCAACCCCTCAACCTTCAACCTTCAACTCCTTCAACCTTCAACCTTTAACCCCTCAACCTTCGACCTTCAACCCCTCAACCTTCAACCTTCAACTCCTTCAACCTTCAACCTTTAACCTTCAACCCCTCAACTTTCAACCTTCAAATCCTTCAACCTTCAACCTTCAACCCTTCAACCTTCATCCTTCAACCCCTCAACCTTCAACCTTCAACCCCTCAACGTTCAACCTCCAACCTTCAACCCCTCAACCTTCAACCTTCAACCTGTCAGACTTCAACATTTAACTCCCCAACATTCAGTAACTTAACCTTCAACCTTCAACCACTTAACCTTTAACCTTCAACCCCTCAATCTTCAGCCTCAAAACTTCAACCCCTCAACCTTCATCCTTCAACACCTCAACCTTCAACCTTCAACCCCTCAACGTTCAACCTCCAACCTTCAACCCCTCTACCTTCAACCTTCAACCTTCAACCTTTAACCCCTCAACCTTCGATCTTCAACCCCTTAACCTTCAACCTTTAACCACTCAACCTTCAACTTTCATCCTTCAAGCCCTCAACTTTCAACCTTCAACCACCCAACCATCTATCTTTAACCCCTCTACCTTAGACCATCAACCCCTTAACCTTTAACTTTCAAACACTCAGCCTTCAACCTTCTACCCCTCAACCTTCAACCTTCAACCTTCAACCCCTCAACCTTCAAACTTCAACCCCTCAACCTTCAACCTACAACCACTAAACCTTTAATCTTCAGACAGTCAACTTTCGACCACTTAACCTTTATACTTCAGCCCCTCAATCTTTAACTTTCAACCCCTCAATCTTTAACCTTCAATGTTCCCCAGTTAACCTTCAACCTTCAACCCCTCAACGATCAACCTCCAACACCTCAACCTTCAACCTTCAACCCCTCAACCTTCAATTCCTAAACCATCAATCTTAAACACTTCAACTTTGTACAATCAACCCCTCAACCTTCAACCTTCAACCTTCAACCCCTACACCTTCAACTTCCAACCCCTCAAACTTCAACGTTTAACCTTCAACCTTCAACGTTCAACGCCTCAAACTTCAACCTTCAACCTTCAACCTTCAACCTTCAACCTCCAACCTGCAACCTTCAACCTTCAACCTTTCAACCTTCAACCCCTCTAACTTCAACCTTCAACCCCTCAACCTTCAACCCATCAACTTTTAACCTTCAACCCCTCAACCTTCAACCTTCAACCCCTCAACCTTCAACCTCCAATCTTCAACCCCTCAACCTTCAACCTTCAACTCCTCAACCTTCAACCTTCAACCCCTCAACCTTCAACCTCCAACCTTCAACCCCTCAACCTGCAACCTTCAACCTTTAACCCCTCAAACTTCGACCTTCAACCTTCAACCCCTCAACCTTCAACCTTCAACTCCTTCAACATTCAACCTTTAACCTTCAACCCCTCAACTTTCAACCTTCAACTCCTTCAATCTTCAACCTTCAACCCCTCAACCTTCATCCTTCAACCCCTCAACCTTCAACGTTCAACGCCTCAACGTTCAACCTCCAACCTTCAACCCCTCAACCTTCAACCTTCAACTCCTTCAACCTTCAACCTTTAACCCCTCAACCTTCGATCTTCAACCGCTTAACCTTCAACCTTTAGCCACTCAACCTTCAACCTTCATCCTTCAAGCCCTCAACTTTCAACCTTCAACCACCCAACCATCTATCTTTAACCCCTCAACCTTCGACCTTCATCCCCTTAACCTTTAACTTTCAAACCCTCAACCTTCAACCTTCTACCCCTCAACCTGTAACCTTCAACCAGTCAACCTTTAATCTTCAGTCCCTCAACTTTCAATCTTAAACCCCACAACCTTCAACCTTCAACCCCTCAACCATCAACCTTCAACTTCTCAACCTTCAACCTTCAACCCCTCAACCTTCAACTCCTAAACCTCCAACCTTAAACACCTCAACCTTCAACCTTCAAACCCTCAACCTTCAACCTTCAACTCCCCAACATTCAATCCCTCAATCTTCAACCTTCAACCACTTAACCTTTAACCTTCAACCTCTCAACCTTCAACCTCAAACCTTCAACCCCTCAATCTTCAACCTTCGACCCCTCAATATCCAACCCCTTAACCTTCAACCTTCAACTTCCCAACCTTTAACTTTCAAGCCCTCAACCTTCAACCTTCAACCCCTCTAACTTCAACCTTTAACCCCTCAACCTTCAACCCATCAATCTTTAACCTTCAACCCCTCAACCTGTAACCTTCAACCAGTCAACCTTCAATCTTCAGTCCCTCAACTTACAATCTTAAACCTAACAACCTTCAACCTTCAACCCCTCAACCATCAACCTTCAACTTCTCAACCTTCAACCTTCAACCCCTCAACCTTCAACTCCTAAACCTCCAACCTTAAACACCTCAACCTTCAACCTTCAAGCCCTCAACCTTCAACCTTCAACTCCCCAACATTCAGTCCCTCAACCTTCAACCTTCAACCACTTAACCTTTAACCTTCAACCTCTCAACCTTCAACCTTCAACCTTCAACCCCTCAATCTTCAACCTTCAACCTCTCAATATTCAACCCCTTAACCTTCAAACACCAACTTCCCAACCTTCAACTTTCAAGCCCTCAACCTTCAACCTTCAACCCCTCTAACTTCAACCTTCAACCCCTCAACCTTCAACCCATCAACCTTTAACCTTCAACCCCTCAACCTTCAACCTTCAACCCCTCAACCTTCAACCTCCAACCTTCAACCCCTCAACCTTCAACTCCTCAACCTTCAACCTTCAACCCCTCAACCTTCGACCTCCAACCTTCAACATTCAACTCCTTCAACCTTCAAAATTCAACCCCTCAACCTTCGACCTTCAACCTTCAACCCCTCAACCTTCAACCTTCAACTCCTTCAACCTTCAACCTTTAACCTTCAACCCCTCAACTGTCAACCTTCAACTCCTTCAACCTTAAACCTTCAACCCCTCAACCTTCAACCTTCAACCCCTCAACTGTCAACCTTCAACTCCTTCAACCTTCAACCTTCAACTCCTTCAACCTTCAACCTTTAACCCCTCAACCTTCGATCTTCAACCGCTTAACCTTCAACCTTTAACAACTCGACCTTTAACCTTCATCCTTCAAGCCCTCAACTTTCAACCTTCCACCACCCAACCATTTATCTTTAACCCCTCAACCTTCGACCTTCAACCCCTTAACGTTTAACTTTCAAACCCTCAACCTTCAACCTTCTAAACCTCAACCTGTAACCTTCAACCAGTCAACCTTCAATCTTCAGTCTCTCAACTTTCAATCTTCAACCTCTCAACCATCAACCTTCAACTTCTCAATCTTCAACCTTCAACCCCTCAACCTTCAACTCCTAAACCTCCAACCTTAAACACCACAACCTTCAACCTTCAAGCCCTCAAACTTCAACCTTCAACCACTTAACCTTTAACCTTCAACCTCTCAACCTTCAACCTTCAACCTTCAACCCCTCAATCTTCAACCTTCAACCCCTCAATATTCAACCCCTTAACCTTCAACCTTCAACTTCCCAACCTTCAACTTTCAAGCCCTCAACCTTCAACCTTCAACCCCTCTAACTTCAACCTTCAACCCCTCAACCTTCAACCCATCAACCTTTAACCTTCAACCCCTCAACCTTCAACCTTCAACCCCTCAACCTTCAACCTTCAACCCCTCAACCTTCAACCTTCAACTCCTCAACCTTCAACCTTCAACCCCTCAACGTTCAACCTCCAACCTTCAACCCCTCAACCTTCAACCTTCAACTCCTTCAACCTTCAACCTTTAACCAATCAACCTTCGACCTTCAACCTTCAACCCCTCAACCTTCAACCTTCAACTCCTTCAACCTTCAACCTTTAACCTTCAACCCCTCAACTTTCAACCTTCAACTCCTTCAACTTTCAACCTTCAACCCCTCAACCTTCATCCTTCAACCCCTCAACCTTCAACCTTCAACCCCTCAACGTTCAACCTCCAACCTTCAACCCCTCAACCTTCAACCTTCAACTCCTTCAACATTCAACCTTCAACCCCTCAACCTTCAACCTTCAACTCCTAAACCTCCAACCTGAAACACCTGAACCTTCAACCTTCAAGCCCTCAACCTTCAACCTTCAAATCCCCAACATTCAGTCCCTCAACCTTCAACCTTCAACCACTTAACCTTTAACCTTCAACCTCTCAACCTTCAACCTTCAACGTTCAACCCCTCAATCTTCAACCTTCAACCCCTCAATATTCAACCCCTTAACCTTCAACCTTTAACTTCCCAACCTTTAACTTTCAAGCCCTCAACCTTCAACCTTCAACCCCTCTAACTTCAACCTTCAACCCCTCAACCTTCAACCCATCAACCTTTAACCTACAACTCCTCAACCTTCAACCTTCAACCCCTCAACCTTCAACATTCAACCCCTCAACCTTCAACCTTCAACTCCTCATCCTTCAACCTTCAACCCCTCAACGTTCAACCTCCAACCTTCAACCCCTCAACCTTCAACCTTCAACTCCTTCAACCTTCAACCTTTAACCCCTCAACCTTCGACCTTCAACCTTCAACCCCTCAACCTTCAACCTTCAACTCCTCCAACCTTCAACCTTTAACCTTCAACCCCTCAACTTTCAACCTTCAACTCCTTCAACCTTCAACCTTCAACCCCTCAACCTTCATCCTTCAACCCCTCAACCTTCAACCTTCAACCGCTCAACGTTCAACCTCCAACCTTCAACCCCTCAACCTTCAACCTTCAACTCCTTCAACCTTCAACCTCTAACCCCTCAACCTTCGACCTTCAACCTTCAACCCCCAACCTTCAACCTTCAACTCCTTCAACCTTCAACCTTTAACCCCTGAACCTTCGACCTTCAACCTTCAACCCCTCAACCTTCAACCTTCAACTCCTTCAACCTTCAACCTTTAACCTTCAACCCCTCAACTTTCAACCATCAACTCCTTCAACCTTCAACCTTTAACCCCTCAACCTTCGATCTTCAACCCCTTAACCTTCGACCTTCAACCCCTTCACCTTTAACTTTCAAACCCTCAACCTCCAACCTTCAACCCCTCAACCTTCAACCTTCAACTCCTTCAACCTTTAACCTTTAACCTTCAACCCCTCAACTTTCAACCTTCAACTTCTTCAACCTTCAACCTTTAACCACTCAACCTTCTACCTTCATCCTTCAAGCCCTCAACTTTCAACCTTCAACCAGCCAACCATCTATCTTTAACCCCTCAACCTTCGACCTTCAACCCCTTCACCTTTAACTTTCAAACCCTCAACCTTCAACCTTCTACCGCTCAACCTGTAACCTTCAACCAGTCAACATTCAATCTTCAGTCCCTCAACTTTCAATCTTCAACCCCACAACCTTCAACCTTCAACCCCTCAACCATCAACCTTCAACTTCTCAACCTTCAACCTTCAACCCCTCAACCTTCAACTCCTAAACCTCCAACCTTAAACACCTCAACCTTCAACCTTCAAGCCCTCAACCTTCAACCTTCAACCCCTCAACCTTCAACCTCCAACCTTCAACCCCTCAACCTTCAACCTTCAACTCCTCAACCTTCAACCTTCAACCCCTCAACCTTCAACTCCTAAACCTAAAACCTTAGACACCACAACCTTCAACCTTCAACCACTTAACCTTTAACCTTCAACCTCTCAACCTTCAACCTTCAACCTTCAACCCCTCAATCTTCAACCTTCAACCCCTCAATATTCAACCCCTTAACCTTCAACCTTCAACTTCCCAACCTTCAACTTTCAAGCCCTCAACCTTCAACCTTCAACCCCTCTAACTTCAACCTTCAACCCCTCAACCTTCAACCCCTCAACCTTCAACCTTCAACCCCTCAACCTTCAACCTTCAACTCGTCAACCTTCAACCTCCAACCCCTCAACGTTCAACCTCCAACCTTCAACCCCTCAACCTTCAACCTTCAACTCCTTCAACCTTCAACCTTTAACCAATCAACCTTCGACCTTCAACCTTCAACCCCTCAACCTTCAACCTTCAACCTTTAACCTTCAACCCCTCAACTTTCAACCTTCAACTCCTTCAACCTTCAACCTTCAACCCCTCAACCTTCATCCTTCAACCCCTCAACCTTCAACCTTCAACCCCTCAACGTTCAACCTCCAACCTTCAACCCCTCAACCTTCAACCTTCAACTCCTTCAACCTTCAACCTTTAACCCCTCAACCTTCGACCTTCAACCTTCAACCCCTCAACCTTCAACCTTCAACTCCTAAACCTCCAACCTTAAACACCTCAACCTTCAACCTTCAAGCCCTCAACCTTCAACCTTCAAATCCCAGACATTCAGTCCCTCAACCTTCAACCTTCAACCACTTAACCTTTAACCTTCAACCTCTCAACCTTCAACCTTCAACCTTCAACCCCTCAATCTTCAACCTTCAACCGCTCAATATTCAACCCCTTAACCTTCAACCTTTAACTTCTCAACCTTTAACTTTCAAGCAATCAACCTTCAACCTTCAACCCCTCTAACTTCAACCTTCAACCCCTCAACCTTCAACCCATCAACCTTTAACCTACAACCCCTCAACCTTCAACCTTCAACCCCTCAACCTTCAACATTCAACCCCTCAACCTACAACCTTCAACTCCTCATCCTTCAACCTTCAACCCCTCAACGTTCAACCTCCAACCTTCAACCCCTCAACCTTCAACCTTCAACTCCTTCAACCTTCAACCTTTAACCCCTCAACCTTCGACCTTCAACCTTCAACCGCTCTACCTTCAACCTTCAACTCCTCCAACCTTCAACCTTTAACCTTCAACCCCTCAACTTTCAACCTTCAACTCCATCAACCTTCAACCTTCAACCCCTGAACCTTCATCCTTCAACCCCTCAACCTTCAACCTTCAACCCCTCAACGTTCAACCTCCAACCTTCAACCCCTCAACCTTCAACCTTCAACTCCTTCAACCTTTAACCCCGCAACCTTCGACCTTCAACCTTCAACCCCTCAACCTTCAACCTTCAACTCCTTCCACCTTCAAACCTTTAACCTTCAACCCCTCAACTTTCAACCTTCAACTCCTTCAACCTTCAACCTTCAACCCATCAACCTTTAACCTTCAACCCCTCAACCTTCAACCTTCAACCCCTCAACCTTCAACCTTCAACCCCTCAACCTTCAACCTTCAACTCCTCAACCTTCAACCTTCAACCCCTCAACGTTCAACCTCCAACCTTCAACCCCTCAACCTTCAACCTTCAACTCCTTCAACCTTCAACCTTTAACCCCTGAACCTTCGACCTTCAACCTTCAACCCCTCAACCTTCAACCTTCAACTCCTTCAACCTTCAACCTTTAACCTTCAACCCCTCAACTTTCAACCATCAACTCCTTCAACCTTCAACCTTTAACCCCTCAACCTTCGATCTTCAACCCCTTAACCTTCGACCTTCAACCCCTTCACCTTTAACTTTCAAACCCTCAACCTCCAACCCTCAACCCCTCAACCTTCAACCTTCAACTCCTTCAACCTTTAACCTTTAACCTTCAACCCCTCAACTTTCAACCTTCAACTTCTTCAACCTTCAACCTTTAACCACTCAACTTTCTACCTTCATCCTTCAAGCCCTCAACTTTCAACCTTCAACCAGCCAACCATCTATCTTTAACCCCTCAACCTTCGACCTTCAACCCCTTCACCTTTAACTTTCAAACCCTCAACCTTCAACCTTCTACCACTCAACCTGTAACCTTCAACCAGTCAACCTTCAATCTTCAGTCCCTCAACTTTCAATCTTCAACCCCTCAACCTTCAACCTTCAACCCCTCAACCATCAACCTTCAACTTCTCAACCTTCAACCTTCAACCCCTCAACCTTCAACTCCTAATCCTCCAACCTTAAACACCTCAACCTTCAACCTTCAAGCCCTCAACCTTCAACCTTCAACCCCTCAACCTTCAACCTCCAACCTTCAACCCCTCAACCTTCAACCTTCAACTCCTTCAACCTTCAACCTTTAACAACTCAACCTTCGACCATCAACCTTCAACCCCTCAACCTTCAACCTTCGACTCCTTCAACGTTCAACCTTTAACCTTCAACCCCTAAACTTTCAACCTTCAACTCCTTCAACATTCAACCTTCAACCCCTCAACCTTCAACCTTCAACCCCTCAACCTTCATCCTTCAAGCCATCAACTTTCAACCTTCAACCACCCAACCCTTTATCTTTAACCCCTCAACCTTCGACCTTCAACCCCTTAACCTTTAACTTTCAAACCCTCAACCTTCAACCTTCTACCCCTCAACCTGTAACCTTCAACCAGTCAACCTTCAATCTTCAGTCCCTCAACTTTCAATCTTCAACCACACAACCTTCAACCTTCAATCCCTCAACCATCAACCTTCAACTTCTCAACCTTCAACCTTCAACCCCTCAACCTTCAACTCCTAAACCTCCAACCTTAAACACCTCAACCTTCAACCTTCAAGCCCTCAACCTTCAACCTTCAACTCCCCAACATTGAGTTCCTCAACCTTCAACCTTCAACCACTTAACCTTTAACCTTCAACCTCTCACCCTTCAACCTTCAACCCCTCAGTCTTCAACCTTCAACCCCTCAATATTCAACCCCTTAACCTTCAACCCTCAACTTCCCAACCTTCAACCTTCAACCCCTCAACCTTCAACCCATCAACCTTCAACCTTCAACCCCTCAACCTTCAACCTTCAACTCCTAAACCTCCAACCTTAAACACCTCAACCTTCAACCTTCAAGCCCTCAACCTTCAACCTTCAAATCCCCAACATTCAGTCCCTCAACCTTCAACCTTCAACCACTTAACCTTTAACCTTCAACCTCTCAACCTTCAACCTTCAACCTTCAACCCCTCAATCTTCAACCTTCAACCCCTCAATCTTCAACCTTCAACCCCTCAATATTCAACCCCTTAACCTTCAACCTTTAACTTCCCAACCTTTAACTTTCAAGCCCTCAACCTTCAACCTTCAACCCCTCTAACTTCAACCTTCAACCCCTCAACCTTCAACCCATCAACATTTAACCTACAACCCCTCAACCTTCAACCTTCAACCCCTCAACCTTCAACATTCAACCCCTCAACCTTCAACCTTCAACTCCTCATCCTTCAAACTTCAACCCCTCAACGTTCAACCTCCAACCTTCAACCCCTCAACCTTCAACCTTCAACTCCTTCAACCTTCAACCTTTAACCCCTCAACCTTCGACCTTCAACCTTCAACCCCTCAACCTTCAACCTTCAACTCCTCCAACCTTCAACCTTTAACCTTCAACCTCACAACTTTCAACCTTCAACTGCTTCAACCTTTAACCTTCAACCCCTCAACCTTCATCCTTCAACCCCTCAACCTTCAACCTTCAACCCCTCAACCTTCAACCTTCAACTCCTCAACCTTCAACCTTCAACCCCACAACGTTCAACCACCAACCTTCAACCCCTCAACCTTCAACCTTCAACTCCTTCAACCTTCAACCTTTAACCAGTGAACCTTCGACCTTCAACCTTCAACCCCTCAACCTTCAACCTTCAACTCCTTCAACCTTCAACCTTTAACCTTCAACCCCTCAACTTTCAACCATCAACTCCTTCAACCTTCAACCTTTAACCCCTCAACCTTCGATCTTCAACCCCTTAACCTTCGACCTTCAACCCCTTCACCTTTAACTTTCAAACCCTCAACCTCCAACCTTCAACCCCTCAACCTTCAACCTTCAACTCTTTCAACCTTTAACCTTTAACCTTCAACCCCTCAACTTTCAACCTTCAACTTCTTCAACCTTCAACCTTTAACCACTCAACCTTCTACCTTCATCCTTCAAGCCCTCAACTTTCAACCTTCAACCAGCCAACCATCTATCCTTAACCACTCAACCTTCGACCTTCAACCCCTTCACCTTTAACTTTCAAACCCTCAACCTTCAACCTTCTACCGCTCAACCTGTAACCTTCAACCAGTCAACCTTCAATCTTCAGTCCCTCAACTTTCAATCTTCAACCCCACAACCTTCAACCTTCAACCCCTCAACCATCAACCTTCAACTTCTCAACCTTCAACGTTCAACCCCTCAACCTTCAACTCCTAAACCTCCAACCTTAAACACCTCAACCTTCAACCTTCAAGCATTCAACCTTCAACCTTCAACCCCTCAACCTTCAACCTCCAACCTTCAACCCCTCAACCTTCAACCTTCAACTCCTCAACCTTCAACCTTCAACACCTCAACCGTCAACTCCTAAACCTCCAACCTTAAACACCACAACCTTCAACCTTCAAGCCCTCAACCTTCAACCTTCAACCACTTAACCTTTAACCTTCAACCTCTCAACCTTCAACCTTCAACCTTCAACCCCTCAATCTTCAACCTTCAACCCCTCAATATTCAACCCCTTAACCTTCAACCTTCAACTTCCCAACCTTCAACTTTCAAGCCCTCAACCTTCAACCTTCAACCCCTCTAACTTCAACCTTCAACCCCTCAACCTTCAACCCATCAACCTTTAACCTTCAACCCCTCAACCTTCAACCTTCAACCCCTCAACCTTCAAGCTTCAACCCCTCAACCTTCAACCTTCAACTCCTCAACCTTCAACCTTCAACCCCTCAACGTTCAACCTCCAACCTTCAACCCCTCAACCTTCAACCTTCAACTCCTTCAACCTTCAACCTTTAACCAATCAACCTTCGACCTTCAACCTTCAACCCCTCAACCTTCAACCTTCAACTCCTTCAACCTTCAACCTTTAACCTTCAACCCCTCAACTTTCAATCTTCAACTCCTTCAACCTTCAACCTTCAACCCCTCAACCTTCATCCTTCAACCCCTCAACCTTCAACCTTCAACCCCTCAACGTTCAACCTCCAACCTTCAACCCCTCAACCTTCAACCTTCAACTCCTTCAACCTTCAACCTTTAACCCCTCAACCTTCGACCTTCAACCTTCAACCCCTCAACCTTCAACCTTCAACTCCTAAACCTCCAACCTTAAACACCTCAACCTTCAACCTTCAAGCCCTCAACCTTCAACCTTCAAATCCCCAACATTCAGTCCCTCAACCTTCAACCTTCAACCACTTAACCTTTAACCTTCAACCTCTCAACCTTCAACTTTCAACCCCTCAATCTTCAACCTTCAACCCCTCAATATTCAACCCCTTAACCTTCAACCTTTAACTTCCCAACCTTTAACTTTCAAGCAATCAACCTTCAACCTTCAACCCCTCTAACTTCAACCTTCAACCCCTCAACCTTCAACCCATCAACCTTTAACCTACAACCCCTCAACCTTGAACCTTCAACCCCTCAACCTTCAACATTCAACCCCACAACCTTCAACCTTCAACTCCTCATCCTTCAACCTTCAACCCCTCAACGTTCAACCTCCAACCTTCAACCCCTCAACCTTCAACCTTCAACTCCTTCAACCTTCAACCTTTAACCCCTCAACCTTCGACCTTCAACCTTCAACCCCTCAACCTTCAACCTTCAACTCCTAAAACCTTCAACCTTTAACCTTCAACCCCTCAACTTTCAACCTTCAACTCCATCAACCTTCAACCTTCAACCCCTCAACCTTCATCCTTCAACCCCTCAACCTTCAACCTTCAACCCCTCAACGTTCAACCTCCAACCTTCAACCCCTCAACCTTCAACCTTCAACTCCTTCAACCTTCAACCTTTAACCCCTCAACCTTCGACCTTCAACCTTCAACCCCTCAACTTTCAACCTTCAACTCCTTCAACCTTCAACCTTCAACCCATCAACCTTTAACCTTCAATCCCTCAACCTTCAAACTTCAACCCCTCAACCTTCAACCTTCAACCCCTCAACCTTCAACCTTCAACTCCTCAACCTTCAACCTTCAACCCCTCAACGTTCAACCTCCAACCTTCAACCCCTCAACCTTCAACCTTCAACTCCTTCAACCTTCAACCTTTAACCCCTGAACCTTCGACCTTCAACCTTCAACCCCTCAACCTTCAACCTTCAACTCCTTCAACCTTCAACCTTTAACCTTCAACCCCTCAACTTTCAACCATCAACTCCTTCAACCTTCAACCTTTAACCCCTCAACCTTCGATCTTCAACCCCTTAACCTTCAACCTTCAACCCCTTCACCTTTAACTTTCAAACCCTCAACCTCCAACCTTCAACCCCTCAACCTTCAACCTTCAACTCCTTCAACCTTTAACCTTTAACCTTCAACCCCTCAACTTTCAACCTTCAACTTCTTCAACCTTCAACCTTTAACCACTCAACCTTCTACCTTCATCCTTCAAGCCCTCAACTTTCAACCTTCAACCAGCCAAAAATCTATCTTTAACCCCTCAACCTTCGACCTTCAACCCCTTCACCTTTAACTTTCAAACCCTCAACCTTCAACCTTCTACCGCTCAACCTGTAACCTTCAACCAGTCAACCTTCAATCTTCAGTCCCTTAACTTTCAATCTTCAACCCCACAACCTTCAACCTTCAACCCCTCAATCATCAACCTTCAACTTCTCAAGCTTCAACCTTCAACCCCTCAACCTTCAACTCCTAATCCTCCAACCTTAAACACTTCAACCTTCAACCTTCAAGCCCTCAACCTTCAACCTTCAACCCCTCAACCTTCAACCTCCAACCTTCAACCAATCAAC
The DNA here is from genome assembly GCA_958336395.1 of Ctenicera cuprea. NCBI lineage: Eukaryota > Metazoa > Arthropoda > Insecta > Coleoptera > Elateridae > Ctenicera > Ctenicera cuprea. Next base: position 108,372 of record CATVIB010000031.1, read on the forward strand.
CTTCAACCTTCAACTCCTCAACCTTCAACCTTCAACCCCTCAACCTTCAACCTCCAACCTTCAACCCCTCAACCTTCAACCTTCAACTCCTTCAACCTTCAACCTTTAACAACTCAACCTTCGACCATCAACCTTCAACCCCTCAACCTTCAACTTTCGACTCCTTCAACGTTCAACCTTTAACCTTCAACCCCTCAACTTTCAACCTTCAACTCCTTCAACATTCAACCTTCAACCCCTCAACCTTCATCCTTCAACCCCTCAACCTTCATCCTTCAAGCCATCAACTTTCAACCTTCAACCACCCAACCATTTATCTTTAACCCCTCAACCTTCGACCTTCAACCCCTTAACCTTTAACTTTCAACTTTCAAACCCTCAACCTTCAACCTTCTACCGCTCAACCTGTAACCTTCAACCAGTCAACCTTCAATCTTCAGTCCCTCAACTTTCAATCTTCAACCCCACAACCTTCAACTTTCAACCCCTCAACCATCAACCTTCAACTTCTCAACCTTCAACCTTCAACCCCTCAACCTTCAACTCCTAAACCTCCAACCTTAAACACCTCAACCTTCAACCTTCAAGCCCTCAACCTTCAACCTTCAACTCCCCAACATTCAGTTCCTCAACCTTCAACCTTCAACCACTTAACCTTTAACCTTCAACCTCTCACCCTTCAACCTACAACCTTCAACCCCTCAGTCTTCAACCTTCAACCCCTCAATATTCAACCCCTTAACCTTCAACCTTCAACTTCCCAACCTTCAACCTTCAACCCCTCAACCTTCAACCCATCAACCTTTAACCATTAACCCCTCAACCTTCAACCTTCAACTCCTTCAACCATCAACCTTTGACCTTCAACCCCTCAACTTCCAACCTTCAAATCCTTCAACCTTCAACCTTCAACCCCTCAACCTTCATCCTTTAACCCCTCAACCTTCAACCTTCAACCCCTCAACGTTCAACCTCCAACCTGCAACCCCTCAACCTTCAACTTTCAACTCCTTCAACCTTCAACCTTTAACCCCTCAACCTTCGATCTTTAACCCCTTAACCTTCAACCTTTAACCACTCGACCTTCAACCTTCATCCTTCAAGCCCTCAACTTTCAACCTTCAACCACCCAACCATTTATCTTTAACCCCTCAAACTTCGACCTTCAACCCCTTAACCTTTAACTTTCAAACCCTCAACCTTCAACCTTCCACCCCTCAACCTGTAACCATCAACCAGTCAACCTTCAATCTTCAGTCCCTCAACTTTCAATCTTCAACCCCACAACCTTCAACCTACAACTCCTCAACCATCAACCTTCAACTTCTCAACCTTCAACCTTCAACCCCTCAATCTTCAACTCCTAAACTTCCAAATTTAAACACCTCAACCTTCGACCTTCAAGCCCTCAACCTTCAACCTTCAACTCCCCAACATTCAGTCCCTCAACCTTCAACCTTCAACCACTTAACCTTTAACCTTCAACCT
>CATVIB010000032.1:0-15449 GCA_958336395.1 Ctenicera cuprea
ACTTGTAATTGTAATTGTAATTGTAATTGTAATTGTAATTGTAATTGTAATTTTAATTGTAATTGTATTGTAATTGTAATTGTAATGTAATTGTAATTGTAATTGTAATTGTAATTGTAATTGTAATTGTAATTGTAATTGTAATTGTAATTGTAATTGTAATTGTAATTGTAATTGTAATTGTAATTGTAATTGTAATTGTAATTGTAATTGTAATTGTAATTGTAATTGTAATTGTAATTGTAATTGTAATTGTAATTGTAATTGTAATTGTAATTGTAATTGTAATTGTAATTGTAAGTGTAATTGTAATTGTAATTGTAATTGTAATTGTAATTGTAATTGTAATTGTAATTGTAATTGTAATTGTAATTGTAATTGTAATTGTAATTGTAATTGTAATTGTAATTGTAATTGTAATTGTAATTGTAATTGTAATTGTAATTGTAATTGTAATTGTAATTGTAATTGTAATTGTAATTGTAATTGTTATTGTAATTGTAATTGTAATTGTAATTGTAATTGTAATTGTAATTGTAATTGTAATGTAATTGTAATGTAATTGTAATTGTAATTGTATTGTAATTGTAGTTGTAATTGTAATTGTAATTGTAATTGGGGTTGTAATTGTAATTGTAATTGTAATTGTAATTGTAATTGTAATTGTAATTGTAATTGTAATTGTAATTGTAATTGTAATTGTAATTGTAATTGTAATTGTAATTGTAATTTTAATTGTAATTGTAATTGTAATTGTATTTGTAATTGTAATTGTAATTGTAATTGTAATTGTAATTGTAATTGTAATTGTAATTGTAATTGTAATTGTAATTGTAATTGTAATTGTAATTGTAATTGTAATTGTAATTGTAATTGTAATTGTAATTGTAATTGTAATTGTAGTTGTAATTGTAATTGTAATTGTAATTGGGGTTGTAATTGTAATTGTAATTGTAATTGTAATTGTAATTGTAATTGTAATTGTAATTGTAATTGTAATTGTAATTGTAATTGTAATTGTAATTGTAATTGTAATTGTAATTGTAATTGTAATTTTAATTGTAATTGTATTGTAATTGTATTTGTAATTGTAATTGTAATTGTAATTGTAATTGTAATTGTAATTGTAATTGTAATTGTAATTGTAATTGTAATTGTAATTGTAATTGTAATTGTAATTGTAATTGTAATTGTAATTGTAATTGTAATTGTAATTGTAATTATAATTGTAATTGTAATTGTAATTGTAATTGTAATTGTAATTGTAATTGTAATTGTAATTTTAATTGTAATTGTAATTCTAATTGTAATTGTAATTGTAATTGTAATTGTAATTGTAATTGTAATTGTAATTGTAATTGTAATTGTAATTGTAATTGTAATTGTAATTGTAATTGTAATTGTAATTGTAATTGTAATTGTAATTGTAATTGTAATTGCAATTGTAATTGTAATTGTAATTGTAATTGTAATTGTAATTGTAATTGTAATTGTAATTGTAATTGTAATTGTAATTGTAATTGTAATTGTAATTGTAATTGTAATTGTAATTGTAATTGTAATTGTAATTGTAATTGTAATGTAATTGTAATTGTAATTGTAATTGTAATTGTAATTGTAATTGTAATTGTACTTGTAATTGTAATTGTTTTTGTAATTTTAATTGTAATTGTAATTGTAATTGTAATTGTAACTGTAATTGTAATTGTAATTGTAATTGTAATTGTAATTGTAATTGTAATTGTAATTGTAATTGTAATTGTAATTGTAATTGTAATTGTAATTGTAATTGTAATTGTAATTGTAATTGTAATTGTAATTGTAATTGTAATTGTAATTGTAATTGTAAATGTAATTGTAATTGTAATTGTAATTGTAATTGTAATTGTAATTGTAATTATAATTGTAATTGTAATTGTAATTGTAATTGTAATTGTAATTGTAATTGTAATTGTAATTGTAATTGTAATTGTATTGTACTTGTAATTGTAATTGTAATTGTAATTGTAATTGTAATTGTAATTGTAATTGTAATTGTAATTGTAATTGTAACTGTAATTGTAATTGTAATTGTAATTGTAATTGTAATTGTAATTGTAATTGTAATAGTAATTGTAATTATAATTATAATTGTAATTGTAATTGTAATTGTAATTGTAATTGTAATTGTAATTGTAATTGTAATTGTAATTGTAATTGTAATTGTAATTGTAATTCTAATTGTAATTGTAATTGTAATTGTCATTGTAATTGTAATTGTAATTGTAATTGTAATTGTAATTGTAATTGTAATTTTAATTGTAATTGTAATTGTAATTTTAATTGTAATTGTAATTGTAATTGTAATTGTAATTGTAATTGTAATTGTAATTGTAATTGTAATTGTAATTTTAATTGTAATTGTAATTGTAATTGTAATTGTAATTGTAATTGTAATTGTAATTGTAATTGTAATTGTAATTGTAATTGGAATTGTAATTGTAATTGGAATTGGATTTGTAATTGTAATTGTAATTGTAATTGTAATTGTAATTGTAATTGTAATTGTAATTGTAATTGTAATTGTAATTGTAATTGTAATTGTAATTGTAATTGTAATTGTAATTGTAATTGTAATTGTAATTGTAATTGTAATTGTAATTGTAATTGTAATTGTAATTGTAATTGTAATTGTAATTGTAATTGTAATTGTAATTGTAATTGTAATTGTAATTGTAATTGTAATTGTAATTGTAATTGTAATTGTAATTGTAATTGTAATTGTAATTGTAATTGTAATTGTAATTGTAATTGTAATTGTAATTGTAATTGTAATTGTAATTGTAATTGTAATTGTAATTGTAATTGTAATTGTAATTGTAATTGTAATTGTAATTGTAATTGTAATTGTAATTGTAATTGTAATTGTAATTGTAATTGTAATTGTAATAGTAATTGTAATTGTAATTGTAATTGTAATTGTAATTGTAATTGTAATTGTAATTGTAATTGTAATTGTAATTGTAATTGTAATTGTAATTGTAATTGTATTGTAATTGTAATTGTAATTGTAATTGTAATTCTAATTCTAATTGTAATTGTAATAGTAATTTTAATTGTAATTGTAATTGTAATTGTAATTGTAATTGTAATTGTAATTGTAATTGTAATTGTAATTGTAATTGTAATTGTAATTGTAATTGTAACTGTAATTGTAATTGTAACTGTAATTGTAATTGTAATTGTAATTGTAATTGTAATTGTAATTGTAATTGTAATTGTAATTGTAATTGTAATTGTAATTGTAATTGTAAATTGTAATTGTAATTGTAATTGTAATTGTAATTGTAATTGTAATTGTAATTGTAATTGTAATTGTAATTGTAATTGTATTGTAATTGTAATTGTAATTGTAATTGTCAATTACAATTACAATTACAATTACATTACAATTACAATTACAATTACAATTACAATTACATTTACAATTACAATTACAATTACAATTACAATTACAATTACAATTACAATTATATTTACAATGACAATTACAAGTACAATTACAATTACAATTACAATTACACTTACAATTACAATTACAATTACAATTACAATTACAATTACAATTACAATTACAATTACAATTACAATTACAATTACAATTACAATTACAATTACAATTACAATTACAATTACAATTACAATTACAATTACAATTACAATTACAATTACAATTACAATTACAATTACAATTACAATTACAATTACAGTTACAATTACAATTACAATTACAATTACAATTACAATCACAATTACAATTACAATTACAATTACAATTACACTTACGATTACAATTACAATTACAATTACAATTACAATCACAATTACAATTACAATTACAATTACAATTACAATTACAATTACAATTACAATTACAAATACAATTACAATTACAATTACAATTACAATTACAATTACAATTACAATTACAATTACAATTACAATTACAATTACAATTACAATTACAATTACAATTACAATTACAATTACAATTACAATTACAATTACAATTACAATTACACGTATAATTACAATTACAATTACAATTACAATTACAATTACAATTACAATTACAATTACAATTACAATTACAATTACAATTACAATTACAATTACAATTACAATTACAATTACAATTACAATTACAATTACAATTACAATTACAATTACAATTACAATTACAATTACAATTACAATTACAATTACAATTACAATTACAATTACAATTACAATTACAATTACAATTACAATTACAATTACAATTACAATTACAATTACAATTACAATTACAAATAAAATTACAATTACAATTACAATTACAATTACAATTACAATTACAATTACAATTACAATTACAATTACAATTACAATTACAATTACAATTACAATTACAATTACAATTACAATTACAATTACAATTACAATTACAATTACAATTACAATTACAATTACAATTACAATAACAATTACAATTACAATTACAATTACAATTACAATTACAATTACAATTACAATTACAATTACAATTACAATTACAATTACAATTACAATTACAATTACAATTACAATTACAATTAATTGTAATTGTAATTGTAATTGTAATTATAATTGTAATTGTAATTGTAATTGTAATTGTAACTGTAATTGTAATTATAATTGTAATTGTAATTGTAATTGTAATTGTAATTGTAGTTGTAATTGTAATTGTAATTGTAATTGTAATTGTAATTGTAATTGTAATTGTAATTGTAATTGTAATTGTAATTGTAATTGTAATTGTAATTGTAATTGTAATTGTAATTGTAATTGTAATTGTAATTGTAATTGTAATTGTAATTGTAATTGTAATTGTAATTGTAATTGTAATTGTAATTGTAATTGTAATTGTAATTGTAATTGTAATTGTAATTGTAATTGTAATTGTAATTGTAATTGTAATTGTAATTGTAATTGTAATTGTAATTGTAATTGTAATTGTAATTGTAATTGTAATTGTAATTGTAATTGTAATTGTAATTGTAATTGTAATTGTAATAGTAATTGTAATTGTAATTGTAATTGTAATTGTAATTGTAATTGTAATTGTAATTGTAATTGTAATTGTAATTGTAATTGTAATTGTAATTGTAATTGTAATTGTAATTGTAATTGTAATTGTAATTGTAATTGTAATTCTAATTCTAATTGTAATTGTAATAGTAATTTTAATTGTAATTGTAATTGTAATTGTAATTGTAATTGTAATTGTAATTGTAATTGTAATTGTAATTGTAATTGTAATTGTAATTGTAACTGTAATTGTAATTGTAACTGTAATTGTAATTGTAATTGTAATTGTAATTGTAATTGTAATTGTAATTGTAATTGTAATTGTAATTGTAATTGTAATTGTAATTGTAATTGTAATTGTAATTGTAATTGTAATTGTAATTGTAATTGTAATTGTAATTGTAATTGTAATTGTAATTGTAATTGTAATTGTAATTGTAATTGTAATTGTAATTGTCAATTACAATTACAATTACAATTACAATTACAATTACAATTACAATTACAATTACAATTACATTTACAATTACAATTACAATTACAATTACAATTACAATTACAATTACAATTATATTTACAATGACAATTACAAGTACAATTACAATTACAATTACAATTACACTTACAATTACAATTACAATTACAATTACAATTACAATTACAATTACAATTACAATTACAATTACAATTACAATTACAATTACAATTACAATTACAATTACAATTACAATTACAATTACAATTACAATTACAATTACAATTACAATTACAATTACAATTACAATTACAATTACAGTTACAATTACAATTACAATTACAATTACAATTACAATCACAATTACAATTACAATTACAATTACAATTACACTTACGATTACAATTACAATTACAATTACAATTACAATCACAATTACAATTACAATTACAATTACAATTACAATTACAATTACAATTACAATTACAAATACAATTACAATTACAATTACAATTACAATTACAATTACAATTACAATTACAATTACAATTACAATTACAATTACAATTACAATTACAATTACAATTACAATTACAATTACAATTACAATTACAATTACAATTACAATTACACGTATAATTACAATTACAATTACAATTACAATTACAATTACAATTACAATTACAATTACAATTACAATTACAATTACAATTACAATTACAATTACAATTACAATTACAATTACAATTACAATTACAATTACAATTACAATTACAATTACAATTACAATTACAATTACAATTACAATTACAATTACAATTACAATTACAATTACAATTACAATTACAATTACAATTACAATTACAATTACAAATAAAATTACAATTACAATTACAATTACAATTACAATTACAATTACAATTACAATTACAATTACAATTACAATTACAATTACAATTACAATTACAATTACAATTACAATTACAATTACAATTACAATTACAATTACAATTACAATTACAATTACAATTACAATTACAATTACAATAACAATTACAATTACAATTACAATTACAATTACAATTACAATTACAATTACAATTACAATTACAATTACAATTACAATTACAATTACAATTACAATTACAATTACAATTACAATTACAATTAATTGTAATTGTAATTGTAATTGTAATTATAATTGTAATTGTAATTGTAATTGTAATTGTAACTGTAATTGTAATTATAATTGTAATTGTAATTGTAATTGTAATTGTAATTGTAGTTGTAATTGTAATTGTAATTGTAATTGTAATTGCAATTGCAATTGTAATTGTAATTGTAATTGTAATTGTAATTGTAATTGTAATTGTAATTGTAATTGTAATTGTAATTGTAATAGTAATTGTAATTGTAATTGTAATTGTAATTGTAATTGTAATTGTAATTGTAATTGTAATTGTAATTGTAATTGTAATTGTAATTGTAATTGTATTTGTAATTGTAATTGTAATTCTAATTGTAACTGTAATTGTAATTGTAAATGTAATTGTAATTGTAATTCTAATAGTAATTGTAATTGTAATTGTAATTGTAATTGTAATTGTAATTGTAATTGTAATTGTAATTGTAATTGTAATTGTAATTGTAATTGTAATTGTAATTGTAATTGTAATTGTAATTGTAATTGTAATTGTAATTGTAATTGTAATTGTAATTGCAATTGCAATTGAAATTGTAATTGTAATTGTAATTGTAATTGTAATTGTAATTGTAATTGTAATTGTAAGTGTAATTGTAATTGTAATTGTAATTATAATTGTAATTGAAATTGTAATTGTAATTGTAATTGTAATTGTAATTGTAATTGTAATTGTAATTGTAATTGTAATTGTAATTAAAATTGTAATTATAATTGTAATTGTAATTGTAATTGTAATTGTAATTGTAATTGTAAGTGTAATTGTAATTGTAATTGTAATTGTAATTGTAATTGTAAGTGTAATTGTAATTGTAATTGTAATTGTAATTGTAATTGTAATTGTAATTGTAATTGTAATTGTAATTGTAATTGTAATTGTAATTGTAATTGTAATTGTAATTGTAATTGTAATTGTAATTGTAATTGTAATTGTAATTGTAATTGTAATTGTAATTGTAATTGTAATTGTAATTGTAATTGTAATTGTAATTGTAATTGTAATTGTAATTGTAATTGTAATTGTAATTGTAATTGTAATTGTAATTGTAATTGTAATTGTAATTGTAATTGTAATTGTAAGTGTAATTGTAATTGTAATTGTAATTATAATTGTAATTGAAATTGTAATTGTAGTTGTAATTGTAATTGTAATTGTAATTGTAATTGTAATTGTAATTGTAATTGTAATTGTAATTGTAATTGTAATTGTAATTGTAATTGTAATTGTAATTGTAATTGTAATTGTAATTTTAATTGTAATTGTAATTGTAATTGTAATTGTAATTGTAATTGTAATTGTAATTGTAATTAAAATTGTAATTATAATTGTAATTGTAATTGTAATTGTAATTACAATTACAATTACAATTACAATTACAATTACAATTACAATTACAATTACAATTACAATTACAATTACAATTACAATTACAATTACAATTACAATTACAATTACAATTACAATTACAATTACAATTACAATTTCAATTACAATTACAATTACAATTACAATTACAATTACACTTACAATTACAATTACAATTACAATTACAATTACAATTACAATTACAATTACAATTACAATTACAATTACAATTACAATTACAATTACAATTACAATTACAATTATAATTACAATTTTAATTACAATTACAATTACAATTACAATTACAATTACAATTACAATTACAATTACAATTAAAATTACAATTACAATTACAATTACAATTACAATTACAATTACAATTACAATTACAATTACAATTACAATTACAATTACAATTACAATTACAATTACAATTACAATTACAACTACAATTACAATTTCAATTACAATTATAATTACAATTACAATTACAATTACACTTACAATTACAATTACAATTACAATTACAATTACAATTACAATTACAATTACAATTACAATTACAATTACAATTACAATTACAATTACAATTACAATTACAATTACAATTACAATTACAATTACAATTACAATTACAATTACAATTACAATTACAATTACAATTACAATTACAATTACAATTACAATTACAATTACAATTACAATTACAATTACAATTACAATTACAATTACAATTACAATTACAATTACAATTACAATTACAATTACACTTACAATTACAATTACAATTACAATTACAATTACAATTACACTTACAATTACAATTACAATTACAATTACAATTACAATTACAATTACAATTACAATTACAATTACAATTACAATTTCAATTACAATTATAATTACAATTACAATTACAATTACACTTACAATTACAATTACAATTACAATTACAATTACAATTACAATTACAATTACAATTTCAATTGCAATTGCAATTGCAATTACAATTACAATTACAATTACAATTACAATTACAATTACAATTACAATTACAATTACAATTACAATTACAATTACAATTACAATTACAATTACAATTACAATTACAATTACAATTACAATTACAATTACTATTAGAATTACAATTACAATTACATTTACAATTACAATTACAGTTACAATTAGAATTACAATTACAATTACAAATACAATTACAATTACAATTACAATTACAATTACAATTACAATTACAATTACAATTACAATTACAATTACAATTACAATTACAATTACAATTACAATTACAATTACAATTACAATTACAATTACAATTACAATTACAATTACAATTACAATTACAATTACAATTACAATTACAATTGCAATTGCAATTACAATTACAATTACAATTACAATTACAACTACAATTACAATTACAATTACAATTACAATTACAATTATAATTACAATTACAGTTACAATTACAATTACAATTACAATTACAATTACAATTATAATTACAATTACAATTACAATTACAATTACAATTACAAATACAATTACAATTACAATTACAATTACAATTACAATTACAATTACAATTACAATTAAAATTACAATTACAATTACAATTACAATTACAATTACAATTACAATTACAATTACAATTACAATTACAATTACAATTACAATTACAATTACAATTAAATTACAATTACAATTACAATTACAATTACAATTACAATTACAATTACAATTACAATTACAATTACAATTACAATTACAATTACAATTACAATTACAATTACAATTACAATTACAATTACAATTACAATTACAATTACAATTACAATTACAATTACAATTACAATTACAATTACAATTACAATTACAATTACAATTACAATTACAATTACAATTACAATTACAATTTCAATTGCAATTGCAATTACAATTACAATTACAATTACAATTACAATTACAATTACAATTACAATTACAATTACAATTACAATTACAATTACAATTACAATTACAATTACAATTACAATTACAATTACAATTACAATTACAATTACAATTACAATTACAATTACAATTACAATTACAATTACAATTACAATTACAATTACAATTACAATTACAATTACAATTACAATTACAATTACAATTACAATTACAATTACAATTACAATTACAATTACAATTACAATTACAATTACAATTACAATTACAATTACAATTACAATTACAATTACAATTACAATTACAATTACAATTACAATTACAATTACAATTACAATTACAATTACAATTACAATTACAATTACAATTACAATTACAATTACAATTACTATTAGAATTACAATTACAATTACATTTACAATTACTATTAGAATTACAATTACAATTACATTTACAATTACAATTACAGTTACAATTAGAATTACAATTACAAATACAATTACAATTACAATTACAATTACAATAACAATTACAATTACAATTACAATTACAATTACAATTACAATTACAATTACAATTACAATTACAATTACAATTACAATTACATTTACAATAACAATTACAATTACAATTACAATTACAATTACAATTACAATTACAATTACAATTACAATTACAATTACAATTACAATTACAATTACAATTACAATTACAATTACAATTACAATTACAATTACAATTACAATTACAATTACAATTACAATTACAATTACAATTACAATTACAATTACAATTACAATTACAATTACAATTACAATTACAATTACAATTACAATTACAATTACAATTACAATTACTATTAGAATTACAATTACAATTACATTTACAATTACAATTACAATTACAATTACAATTACAAATACAATTACAATTACAATTACAATTACAATTACAATTACAATTACAATTACAATTACAATTACAATTACAATTACAATTACAATTACAATTACAATTACAATTACAATTACAATTACAATTACAATTACAATTACAATTACAATTACAATTACAATTACAATTACAATTACAATTACAATTATAATTACAATTACAATTACAATTACAATTACAATTGCAATTGCAATTACAATTAAAATTACAATTACAACTACAATTACAATTACAATTACAATTACAATTACAATTACAATTACAATTACAATTACAGTTACAATTACAATTACAATTACAATTACAATTACAATTACAATTACAATTACAATTACAAATACAATTACAATTACAATTACAATTACAATTACAATTACAATTACAATTACAATTACAATTACAATTACAATTACAATTACAATTACAATTACAATTACAATTACAATTACAATTACAATTACAATTACAATTACAATTACAATTACAATTACAATTACAATTACAATTACAATTACAATTACAATTACAATTACAATTACAATTACAATTACAATTACAATTACAATTACAATTACAATTACAATTACAATTACAATTACAATTACAATTACAATTACAATTACAATTACAATTACAATTACAATTACAATTACAATTACAATTACAATTACAATTACAATTACAATTACAATTACAATTACAATTACAATTACAATTACAATTACAATTACAATTACAATTACAATTACTATTAGAATTACAATTACAATTACATTTACAATTACAATTACAGTTACAATTAGAATTACAATTACAATTACAAATACAATTACAATTAAAATTACAATTACAATTACAATTACAATTACAATTACAATTACAATTACAATTACAATTACAATTACAATTACAATTACAATTACAATTACAATTACAATTACAATTACAATTACAATTACAATTACAATTACAATTACAATTACAATTACAATTACAATTACAATTACAATTGCAATTGCAATTGCAATTACAATTACAATTACAATTACAACTACAATTACAATTACAATTACAATTACAATTACAATTACAATTACAATTACAGTTACAATTACAATTACAATTACAATTACAATTACAATTACAATTACAATTACAATTACAATTACAAATACAATCACAATTACAATTACAATTACAATTACAATTACAATTACAATTACAATTACAATTACAATTGCAAATACAATTACAATTACAATTACAATTACAATTACAATTACAATTACAATTACAATTACAATTACAATTACAATTACAATTACAATTACAATTACAATTACAATTACAATTACAATTACAATTACAATTACAATTACAATTACAATTACAATTACAATTACAATTACAATTACAATTACAATTACAATTGCAATTGCAATTGCAATTACAATTACAATTACAATTACAATTACAATTACAATTACAATTACAATTACAATTACAATTACAATTACAATTACAATTACAATTACAATTACAATTACAATTACAATTACTATTACAATTACAATTACAATTACAATTACAATTACAATTACAAATACAATTACCATTACAATTATAATTACAAACACAATTACAATTACAATTACAATTACAATTACAATTACAATTACAATTACAATTACAATTACAATTACAATTACAATTACAATTACAATTACAATTACAATTACATTTACAATTACAATTACAATTACAATTACAATTACAATTACAATTACAATTACAATTACAATTACAATTACAATTAAAATTACAATTACAATTACAATTACAATTACAATTACAATTACAATTACAATTACAATTACAATTACAATTACAATTACAATTACAATTACAATTACAATTACAATTACAATTACTATTAGAATTACAATTACAATTACATTTACAATTACTATTACAGTTACAATTAGAATTACAATTACAATTACAAATACAATTACAATTACAATTAGAATTACAATTACAATTACAATTACAATTACAATTACAATTACAATTACAATTACAATTACAATTACAATTACAATTACAATTACAATTACAATTACAATTACAATTACAATTACAATTACAATTACAATTACAATTACAATTACAATTACAATTACAATTACAATTACAATTACAATTACAATTACAATTACAATTACTATTAGAATTACAATTACAATTACATTTACAATTACTATTACAGTTACAATTAGAATTACAATTACAATTACAAATACAATTACAATTACAATTAGAATTACAATTACAATTACAATTACAATTACAATTACAATTACAATTACAATTACAATTACAATTACAATTACAATTACAATTACAATTACAATTACAATTACAATTACAATTACAATTACATTTACAATTACAATGACAATTACAATTACAATTACAATCACAATTACAATTACAATTACAATTGCAATTACAATTACAATTAAAATTACAATTACAATTACAATTACAATTACAATTACAATTACAATTACAATTACAATTACAATTACAATTACAATTACAATTACAATTACAATTACTATTAGAATTACAATTACAATTACATTTACAATTACTATTACAGTTACAATTAGAATTACAATTACAATTACAAATACAATTACAATTACAATTACAATTGCAATTACAATTACAATTACAATTACAATTACAATTACAATTACAATTACAATTACAATTACAATTACAATTACAATTACAATTACAATTACAATTACAATTACAATTACAATTACAATTACAATTACAATTACAATTACAATTACAATTACAATTACAATTACAATTACAATTACAATTACAATTACAATTACAATTACAATTACAATTACAATTACAATTACAATTACAATTACAATTACAATTACAATTACAATTACAATTACAATTACAATTACAATTACAATTACAATTACAATTACAATTACAATTACAATTACAATTACAATTACAATTACAATTACAATTACAATTACAATTACAATTACAATTACAATTACAATTACAATTACAATTACACTTACAATTACAATTACAATTACAATTACAATTACAATTACAATTACAATTACAATTACAATTACAATTACAATTACAATTACAATTACAATTACAATTACAATTACAATTACAATTACAATTACAATTACAATTACAATTACAATTACAATTACAATTACAATTACAATTACAATTACAATTACAATTACAGTTACAATTACAATTACAATTACAATTACAATTACAATTACAATTACAATTACAATTACAATTACTATTAGAATTACAATTACAATTACATTTACAATTACAATTACAGTTACAATTAGAATTACAATTACAATTACAAATACAATTACAATTACAATTACAATTACAATTGCAATTACAATTACAATTACAATTACAATTACAATTACAATTACAATTACAATTACAATTACAATTACAATTACAATTACAATTACAATTACAATTACAATTACAATTACAATTACAATTACAATTACAATTACAATTACAATTACAATTACAATTACAATTACAATTACAATTACAATTACAATTACAATTACAATTACAATTACAATTACAATTACAATTACAATTACAATTACAATTACAATTACAATTACAATTACAATTACAATTACAATTACAATTACAATTACAAATACAATTACAATTACAATTACAATTACAATTACAATTACAATTACAATTACAATTACAATTACAATTACAATTACAATTACAATTACAATTACAATTACAATTACAATTACAATTACAATTACAATTACAATTACAATTACAATTACAATTACAATTACAATTACAATTACAATTACAATTACAATTACAATTACAAATACAATCACAATTACAATTACAATTACAATTACAATTACAATTACAATTACAATTACAATTGCAAATACAATTACAATTACAATTACAATTACAATTACAATTACAATTACAATTACAATTACAATTACAATTACAATTACAATTACAATTACAATTACAATTACAATTACAATTACAATTACAATTACAATTACAATTACAATTACAATTACAATTACAATTACAATTACAATTACAATTACAATTACAATTACAATTACAATTGCAATTGCAATTACAATTACAATTACAATTACAATTACAATTACAATTACAATTACAATTACAATTACAATTACAATTACAATTACAATTACAATTACAATTACAATTACAATTACAATTACAATTACTATTACAATTACAATTACAATTACAATTAC
>CATVIB010000033.1:0-15420 GCA_958336395.1 Ctenicera cuprea
ATTGTAATTGTAATTGTAATTGTAATTGTAATTGTAATTGTAATTGTAATTGTAATTGTAATTGTAATTGTAATTGTAATTGTAATTGTAATTGTAATTGTAATTGTAATTGTAATTGTAATTGTAATTGTAATTGTAATTGTAATTGTAATTGTAATTGTAATTGTAATTGTAACTGTAATTGTAATTGTAATTGTAATTGTAATTGTAATTGTAATTGTAATTGTAATTGTAATTGTAATTGTAATTGTAATTGTAATTGTAATTGTAATTGTAATTGTAATTGTAATTGTAATTGTAATTGTAATTGTAATTGTAATTGTAATTGTAATTGTAATTGTAATTGTAATTGTAATTGTAATTGTAATTGTAATTGTAATTGTAATTATACGTGTAATTGTAATTGTAATTGTAATTGTAATTGTAATTGTAATTGTAATTGTAATTGTATTTGTAATTGTAATTGTAATTGTAATTGTAATTGTAATTGTAATTGTAATTGTAATTGTGATTGTAATTGTAATTGTTATTGTAATTGTAATTGTAAGTGTAATTGTAATTGTAATTGTAATTGTAATTGTAATTGTGATTGTAATTGTAATTGTAATTGTAATTGTAATTGTAACTGTAATTGTAATTGTAATTGTAATTGTAATTGTAATTGTAATTGTAATTGTAATTGTAATTGTAATTGTAATTGTAATTGTAATGGTAATTGTAATTGTAATTGTAATTGTAATTGTAATTGTAATTGTAATTGTAATTGTAATTGTAATTGTAATTGTAATTGTAATTGTAATTGTAATTGTAATTGTAATTGTAATTGTAATTGTAATTGTATTTGTAATTGTAATTTTATTGTAATTGTAATTGTAATTGTAATTGTATTGTAATTGTAATTGTAATTGTAATTGTAATTGTAATTGTAATTGTACTTGTAATTGTCATTGTAAATATAATTGTAATTGTAATTGTAATTGTAAATTGTAATTGTAATTGTAATTGTAATTGTAATTGTAATTGTAATTGTAATTGTAATTGTAATTGTAATTGTAATTGTAATTGTAATTGTAATTGTAATTGCAATTGTAATTTCAATTGTAATTGTAGTTGTAATTGTAATTGTAATTGTAATTGTAATTGTAATTGTAATTGTAATTGTAATTGAATTGTAATTGTAATTGTAATTGTAATTGTAATTGTAATTGTAATTGTAATTGTAATTGTAATTGAAATTGTAATTGTAATTGTAATTGTAATTGTAATTGTAATTGTAATTGTAATTGTAATTTTATTGTAATTGTAATTGTAATTGTAATTGTAATTGTAATTGTAATTGTAATTGTAATTGTAATTGTAATTGTAATTGTAATTGTAATTGTAATTGTAATTGTAATTGTAATTGTAATTGTAATTGTAATTGTAATTGTAATTGTAATTGTAATTGTAATTGTAATTGTAATTGTAATTGTAATTGTAATTGTAATTGTAATTGTAATTGAATTGTAATTGTAATTGCAATTGCAATTGCAATTGTAATTGTAATTGTAATTGTAATTGTAATTGTAATTGTAATTATAATTGTAATTGTAATTGTAATTGTAATTGTAATTGTAATTGTAATTGTAATTGTAATTGTAATTGTAATTGTAATTGTAATTGTAATTGTAATTGTAATTGTAATTGTAATTGTAATTGTAATTGTAATTGTAATTGTAATTGTAATTGTAATTGTAATTGTAATTGTAATTGTAATTGTAATTGTAATTGTAATTGTAATTGTAATTGTAATTGTAATTGTAATTGTAATTGTAATTGTAATTGTAATTGTAATTGTAATTGTAATTGTAATTGTAATTGTAATTGTAATTGTAATTGTAATTGTAATTGTAATTGTAATTGTAATTGTAATTGTAATTGTAATTGTAATTGTAATTGTAATTGTAATTGTAATTGTAATTATAATTGTAATTGTAATTGTAATTGTAATTGTAATTGTAATTGTAATTGTAATTGTAATTGTAATTGTAATTGTAATTGTAATTGTAATTGTAATTGTAATTGTAATTGTAATTGTAATTGTAATTGTAATTGTAATTGTAATTGTAATTGTAATTGTAATTGTAATTGTAATTGTAATTGTAATTGTAATTGTAATTGTAATTGTAATTGTAATTGTAATTGTAATTGTAATTGTAATTGTAATTGTAATTGTAACTTGTAATTGTAATTGTAATTGTAATTGTAATTGTAATTGTAATTGTAATTGTAATTGTAATTGTAATTGTAATTATAATTGTAATTGTAATTGTAATTGTAATTGTAATTGTAATTGTAATTGTAATTGTAATTGTAATTGTAATTGTAATTGTAATTGTAATTGTAATTGTAATTGTAATTGTAATTGCTAATTGTAATTGTAATTGTAATTGTAATTGTAATTGTAATTGTAATTGTAATTGTAATTGTAATTGTAATTGTAATTGTAATTGTAATTGTAATTGTAATTGTAATTGTAATTGTAATTGTAATTGTAATTGTAATTGTAATTGTAATTGTAATTGTAATTGTAATTGTAATTTTAATTGTAATTGTAATTGTAATTGTAATTGTTATTGTAATTGTAATTGTAATTGTAATTGTAATTGTAATTGTAATTGTAATTGTAATTGTAATTGTAATTGTAATTTCAATTGTAATTGTAGTTGTAATTGTAATTGTAATTGTAATTGTAATTGTAATTGTAATTGTAATTGTAATTGTAATTGTAATTGAATTGTAATTGTAATTGTAATTGTAATTGTAATTGTAATTGTAATTGTAATTGTAATTGTAATTGTAATTGTAATTGTAATTGTAATTGTAATTGTAATTGTAATTGTAATTGTAATTGTAATTGTAATTGTAATTGTAATTGTAATTGTAATTGTAATTGTAATTGTAATTGTAATTGTAATTGTAATTGTAATTGTAATTGTAATTGTAATTGTAATTGTAATTGTAATTGTAATTGTAATTGTAATTGTAATTGTAATTGTAATTGTAATTGTAATTGTAATTGTAATTGTAATTGTAATTGTAATTGTAATTGTAATTGTAATTGTAATTGTAATTATAATTGTAATTGTAATTGTAATTGTAATTGTAATTGTAATTGTAATTGTAATTGTAATTGTAATTGTAATTGTAATTGTAATTGTAATTGTAATTGTAATTGTAATTGTAATTGTAATTGTAATTGTAATTGTAATTGTAATTGTAATTGTAATTGTAATTGTAATTGTAATTGTAATTGTAATTGTAATTGTAATTGTAATTGTAATTGTAATTGTAATTGTAATTGTAATTGTAATTGTAATTGTAATTGTAATTGTAATTGTAATTGTAATTGTAATTGTAATTGTAATTGTAATTGTAATTGTAATTGTAATTGTAATTGTAATTGTAATTGTAATTGTAATTGTAATTGTAATTGTAATTGTAAATGTAATTGTAATTGTAATTGTAATTGTAATTGTAATTGTGATTGTAATTGTAATTGTAATTGTAATTGTAATTGTAATTGTAATCGTAATCGTAATTGTAATTGTAATTGTAGTTGTAATTGTAATTGTAATTGTAATTGTAATTGTAATTGTAATTGTAATTGTAATTGTAATTGTAATTGTAATTGTAATTGTAATTGTAATTGTAATTGTAATTGTAATTGTAATTGTAATTGTAATTGTAATTGTAATTGTAATTGTAATTGTAATTGTAATTGTAATTGTAATTGTAATTGTAATTGTAATTGTAATTGTAATTGTAATTGTAATTGTAATTGTAATTGTAATTGTAATTGTAATTGTAATTTTAATTGTAATTGCAATTATAATTGTAATTGTAATTGTAATTGTAATTGTAATTGTAATTGTACTTGTAATTGTCATTGTAAATATAATTGTAATTGTAATTGTAATTGTAATTGTAATTGTAATTGCAATTGTAATTGTAATTGTAATTGAATTGTAATTGTAATTGTAGTTGTAATTGTAATTGTAATTGTAATTGTAATTGTAATTGTAATTGAATCGTAATTGTAATTGTAATTGTAATTGTAATTGTAATTGTAATTGTAATTGTAACTGTAATTGTAATTGTAATTGTAATTGTAATTGTAATTGTAATTGTAATTGTAATTGTAATTGTAATTGTAATTGTAATTGTAATTGTAATTGTAATTGTAATTGTAATTGTAATTGTAATTGTAATTGTAATTGTAATTGTAATTGTAATTGTAATTGTAATTGTAATTGTAATTGTAATTGTAATTGTAATTGTAATTGTAATTGTAATTGTAATTGTAATTGTAATTGTAATTGTAATTGTAATTGAATTGTAATTGTAATTGCAATTGCAATTGCAATTGTAATTGTAATTGTAATTGTAATTGTAATTGTAATTGTAATTGTAATTGTAATTGTAATCGTAATTGTAATTGTAATTGTAATTGTAATTGTAATTGTAATTGTAATTGTAATTGTAATTGTAATTGTAATTGTAATTGTAATTGTAATTGTAATTGTAATTGTAATTGTAATTGTAATTGTAATTGTAATTGTAATTGTAATTGTAATTGTAATTGTAATTGTAATTGTAATTGTAATTGTAATTGTAATTGTAATTGTAATTGCAATTGTAATTGTAATTGTAATTTTAATTGTAATTGTAATTGTAATTGTAATTGTAATTGTAATTGTAATTGTAATTGTAATTGTAATTGTACTTGTAATTGTCATTGTAAATATAATTGTAATTGTAATTGTAATTGTAATTGTAATTGTAATTGTAATTGTAATTGTAATTGTAATTGTAATTGTAATTGTAATTGTAATTGTAATTGTAATTGTAATTGTAATTGTAATTGTAATTATAATTGTAATTTCAATTGTAATTGTAGTTGTAATTGTAATTGTAATTGTAATTGTAATTGTAATTGTAATTGTAATTGTAATTGTAATTGAATTGTAATTGTAATTGTATGGTAATTGTAATTGTAATTGTAATTGTAATTGTAATTGAAATTGTAATTGTAATTGTAATTGTAATTGTAATTGTAATTGTAATTGTAATTGTAATTGTAATTGTAATTGTAATTGTAATTGTAATTGTAATTGTAATTGTAATTGTAATTGTAATTGTAATTGTAATTGTAATTGTAATTGTAATTGTAATTGTAATTGTAATTGTAATTGTAATTGTAATTGTAATTGTAATTGTAATTGTAATTGTAATTGTAATTGAATTGTAATTGTAATTGCAATTGCAATTGCAATTGTAATTGTAATTGTAATTGTAATTGTAATTGTAAATGTAATTGTAATTGTAATTGTAATTGTAATTGTAATTGTACTTGTAATTGTAATTGTAATTGTAATTGTAATTGTAATTGTAATTGTAATTGTAATTGTAATTGTAATTGTAATTGTAATTGTAATTGTAATTGTAAATGTAATTGTAATTGTAATTGTAATTGTAATTGTAATTGTAATTGTAATTGTAATTGTAATTGTAATTGTAATTGTAATTGTAATTGTAATTGTAATTGTAATTGTAATTGTAATTGTAATTGTAATTGTAATTGTAATTGTAATTGTAATTGTAATTGTAATTGTAATTGTAATTGTAATTGTAATTGTAATTGTAATTGTAATTGTAATTGTAATTGTAATTGTAATTGTAATTGTAATTGTAATTGTAATTGTAATTGTAATTGTAATTGTAATTGTAATTGTAATTGTAATTGTAATTGTAATTGTAATTGTAATTGTAATTGTAATTGTAATTGTAATTGTAATTGTAATTGTAATTGTAATTGTAATTGTAATTGTAATTGTAATTGTAATTGTAATTGTAATTGTAATTGTAATTGTAATTGTAATTGTAATTGTAATTGTAATTGTAATTGTAATTGTAATTGTAATTGTAATTGTAATTGTAATTGTAATTGTAATTGTAATTGTAATTGTAATTGTAATTGTAATTGTAATTGTAATTGTAATTGTAATTGTAATTGTAATTGTAATTGTAATTGTAATTGTAATTGTAATTGTAATTGTAATTGTAATTGTAATTGTAATTGTAATTGTAATTGTAATTGTAATTGTAATTGTAATTGTAATTGTAATTGTAATTGTAATTGTAATTGTAATTGTAATTGTAATTGTAATTGTAATTGTAATTGTAATTGTAATTGTAATTGTAATTGTAATTGTAATTGTAATTGTAATTGTAATTGTAATTGTAATTGTAATTGTAATTGTAATTGTAATTGTAATTGTAATTGTAATTTTAATCGTAATTGTAATTGTAATTGTTATTGTAATTGTAATTGTAATTGTAATTGTAATTGTAATTGTAACTGTAATTGTAATTGTAATTGTAATTGTAATTGTAATTGTAATTGTAATTTCAATTGTAATTGTAGTTGTAATTGTAATTGTAATTGTAATTGTAATTGTAATTGTAATTGTAATTGTAATTGAATTGTAATTGTAATTGTAATTGTAATTGTAATTGTAATTGTAATTGTAATTGTAATGGTAATTGTAATTGTAATTGATATTGTAATTGTAATTGTAATTGTAATTGTAATTGTAATTGTAATTGTAATTGTAATTGTAATTGTAATTGTAATTGTAATTGTAATTGTAATTGTAATTGTAATTGTAATTGTAATTGTAATTGTAATTGTAATTGTAATCGTAATTGTAATTGTAATTGTAATTGTAATTGTAATTGTAATTGTAATTGTAATTGTAACTGTAATTGTAATTGTAATTGTAATTGTAATTGTAATTGTAATTGTAATTGTAATTGTAATTGTAATTGTAATTGTAATTGTAATTGTAATTGTAATTGTAATTGTAATTGTAATTGTAATTGTAATTGTAATTGTAATTGTAATTGTAATTGTAATTGTAATTGTAATTGTAATTGTAATTGTAATTGTAATTGTAATTGTAATTGTAATTGTAATTGTAATTGTAATTGTAATTGTAATTGTAATTGTAATTGTAATTGTAATTGTAATTGTAATTGTAATTTTAATTGTAATTGTAATTGTAATTGTTATTGTAATTGTAATTGTAATTGTAATTGTAATTGTAATTGTAACTGTAATTGTAATTGTAATTGTAATTGTAATTGTAATTGTAATTGTAATTGTAATTGTAATTTTAATTGTAATTGTAATTGTAATTGTAATTGTAATTTTAATTGTAATTGTAATTGTAATTGTAATTGTAATTGTAATTGTAATTGTAATTGTAATTGTAATTGTAATTGTAATTGTAATTGTAATTGTAATTGTAATTGTAATTGTAATTGTAATTGTAATTGTAATTGTAATTGTAATTGTAATTGTCATTTTAATTGTAATTGTAATTGTAATTGTAATTGTAATTGTAATTGTAATTGTAATTGTAATTGTAATTGTAATTGTAATTGTAATTGTAATTGTAATTGTAATTGTAATTGTAATTGTGATTGTAATTGTAATTGTAATTGTAATTGTAATTGTATTTGTAATTGTAATTGTAATTGTAATTGTAATTGTAATTGTAATTGTAATTGTAATTGTGATTGTAATTGTAATTGTAATTGTAATTGTAATTGTAAATGTAATTGTAATTGTAATTGTAATTGTAATTGTAATTGTGATTGTAATTGTAATTGTAATTGTAATTGTAATTGTAATT
This sequence comes from Ctenicera cuprea, assembly GCA_958336395.1. Lineage (NCBI taxonomy): Eukaryota > Metazoa > Arthropoda > Insecta > Coleoptera > Elateridae > Ctenicera > Ctenicera cuprea. The sequence continues at coordinate 7,740 of CATVIB010000033.1, forward strand.
GTAATCGTAATTGTAATTGTAATTGTAATTGTAATTGTAATTGTAATTGTAATTGTAATTGTAATTGTAATTGTAATTGTAATTGTAATTGTAATTGTAATTGTAATTGTAATTGTAATTGTAATTGTAATTGTAATTGTAATTGTAATTGTAATTGTAATTGTAATTGTAATTGTAATTGTAATTGTAATTGTAATTGTAATTGTAATTGTAATTGTAATTGTAATTGTAATTGTAATTGTAATTGTAATTGTAATTGTAATTGTAATTGTAATTGTAATTGTAATTTTAATTGTAATTGCAATTATAATTGTAATTGTAATTGTAATTGTAATTGTAATTGTAATTGTAATTGTACTTGTAATTGTCATTGTAAATATAATTGTAAATGTAATTGTAATTGTAATTGTAATTGTAATTGTAATTGTAATTGTAATTGTAATTGTAATTGAATTGTAATTGTAATTGTAGTTGTAATTGTAATTGTAATTGTAATTGTAATTGTAATTGTAATTGAATCGTAATTGTAATTGTAATTGTAATTGTAATTGTAATTGTAATTGTAATTGTAATTGTAATTGTAATTGTAATTGTAATTGTAATTGTAATTGTAATTGTAATTGTAATTGTAATTGTAATTGTAATTGTAATTGTAATTGTAATTGTAATTGTAATTGTAATTGTAATTGTAATTGTAATTGTAATTGTAATTGTAATTGTAATTGTAATTGTAATTGTAATTGTAATTGTAATTGTAATTGTAATTGTAATTGTAATTGTAATTGTAATTGTAATTGTAATTGTAATTGTAATTGTAATTGTAATTGTAATTGTAATTGAATTGTAATTGTAATTGCATTTGCAATTGCAATTGTAATTGTAATTGTAATTGTAATTGTAATTGTAATTGTAATTGTAATTGTAATTGTAATCGTAATCGTAATTGTAATTGTAATTGTAATTGTAATTGTAATTGTAATTGTAATTGTAATTGTAATTGTAATTGTAATTGTAATTGTAATTGTAATTGTAATTGTAATTGTAATTGTAATTGTAATTGTAATTGTAATTGTAATTGTAATTGTAATTGTAATTGTAATTGTAATTGTAATTGTAATTGTAATTGTAATTGTAATTGTAATTGTAATTGTAATTATAATTGTAATTTCAATTGTAATTGTAGTTGTAATTGTAATTGTAATTGTAATTGTAATTGTAATTGTAATTGTAATTGTAATTGAATTGTAATTGTAATTGTAATTGTAATTGTAATTGTAATTGTAATTGTAATTGTAATTGAAATTGTAATTGTAATTGTAATTGTAATTGTAATTGTAATTGTAATTGTAATTGTAATTGTAATTGTAATTGTAATTGTAATTGTAATTGTAATTGTAATTGTAATTGTAATTGTAATTGTAATTGTAATTGTAATTGTAATTGTAATTGTAATTGTAATTGTAATTGTAATTGTAATTGAATTGTAATTGTAATTGCAATTGCAATTGCAATTGTAATTGTAATTGTAATTGTAATTGTAATTGTAAATGTAATTGTAATTGTAATTGTAATTGTAATTGTAATTGTACTTGTAATTGTAATTGTAATTGTAATTTTAATTGTAATTGTAATTGTAATTGTTATTGTAATTGTAATTGTAATTGTAATTGTAATTGTAATTGTAACTGTAATTGTAATTGTAATTGTAATTGTAATTGTAATTGTAATTGTAATTGTAATTTTAATTGTAATTGTAATTGTAATTGTAATTGTAATTTTAATTGTAATTGTAATTGTAATTGTAATTGTAATTGTAATTGTAATTGTAATTGTAATTGTAATTGTAATTGTAATTGTAATTGTAATTGTAATTGTAATTGTAATTGTAATTGTAATTGTAATTGTAATTGTAATTGTAATTGTAATTGTAATTGTAATTGTAATTGTCATTTTAATTGTAATTGTAATTGTAATTGTAATTGTAATTGTAATTGTAATTGTAATTGTAATTGTAATTGTAATTGTAATTGTAATTGTAATTGTAATTGTAATTGTAATTGTAATTGTAATTGTGATTGTAATTGTAATTGTAATTGTAATTGTAATTGTATTTGTAATTGTAATTGTAATTGTAATTGTAATTGTAATTGTAATTGTAATTGTAATTGTAATTATGATTGTAATTGTAATTGTAATTGTAATTGTAATTGTAAATGTAATTGTAATTGTAATTGTAATTGTAATTGTAATTGTGATTGTAATTGTAATTGTAATTGTAATTGTAATTGTAATTGTAATCGTAATTGTAATTGTAATTGTAATTGTAATTGTAATTGTAATTGTAATTGTAATTGTAATTGTAATTGTAATTGTAATTGTAATTGTAATTGTAATTGTAATTGTAATTGTAATTCTAATTGTAATTGTAATTGTAATTGTAATTGTAATTGTAATTGTAATTGTAATTGTAATTGTAATTGTAATTGTAATTGTAATTGTAATTGTAATTGTAATTGTAATTGTAATTGTAATTGTAATTGTAATTGTAATTGTAATTGTAATTGTAATTGTAATTGTAATTGTAATTGTAATTTTAATTGTAATTGCAATTATAATTGTAATTGTAATTGTAATTGTAATTGTAATTGTAATTGTAATTGTACTTGTAATTGTCATTGTAAATATAATTGTAATTGTAATTGTAATTGTAATTGTAATTGTAATTGTAATTGTAATTGTAATTGTAATTGTAATTGTAATTGAATTGTAATTGTAATTGTAGTTGTAATTGTAATTGTAATTGTAATTGTAATTGTAATTGTAATTGAATCGTAATTGTAATTGTAATTGTAATTGTAATTGTAATTGTAATTGTAATTGTAATTGTAATTGTAATTGTAATTGTAATTGTAATTGTAATTGTAATTGTAATTGTAATTGTAATTGTAATTGTAATTGTAATTGTAATTGTAATTGTAATTGTAATTGTAATTGTAATTGTAATTGTAATTGTAATTGTAATTGTAATTGTAATTGTAATTGTAATTGTAATTGTAATTGTAATTGTAATTGTAATTGTAATTGTAATTGTAATTGTAATTGTAATTGTAATTGTAATTGTAATTGTAATTGTAATTGTAATTGAATTGTAATTGTAATTGCATTTGCAATTGCAATTGTAATTGTAATTGTAATTGTAATTGTAATTGTAATTGTAATTGTAATTGTAATTGTAATCGTAATTGTAATTGTAATTGTAATTGTAATTGTAATTTTAATTGTAATTGTAATTGTAATTGTAATTGTAATTGTAATTGTAATTGTAATTGTAATTGTAATTGTAATTGTAATTGTAATTGTAATTGTAATTGTAATTGTAATTGTAATTGTAATTGTAATTGTAATTGTAATTGTAATTGTAATTGTAATTGTAATTGTAATTGCAATTGTAATTGTAATTGTAATTTTAATTGTAATTGTAATTGTAATTGTAATTGTAATTGTAATTGTAATTGTAATTGTAATTGTAATTGTAATTGTACTTGTAATTGTCATTGTAAATATAATTGTAATTGTAATTGTAATTGTAATTGTAATTGTAATTGTAATTGTAATTGTAATTGTAATTGTAATTGTAATTGTAATTGTAATTGTAATTGTAATTGTAATTATAATTGTAATTTCAATTGTAATTGTAGTTGTAATTGTAATTGTAATTGTAATTGTAATTGTAATTGTAATTGTAATTGAATTGTAATTGTAATTGTAATTGTAATTGTAATTGTAATTGTAATTGTAATTGTAATTGTAATTGTAATTGAAATTGTAATTGTAATTGTAATTGTAATTGTAATTGTAATTGTAATTGTAATTGTAATTGTAATTGTAATTGTAATTGTAATTGTAATTGTAATTGTAATTGTAATTGTAATTGTAATTGTAATTGTAATTGTAATTGTAATTGTAATTGTAATTGTAATTGTAATTGTAATTGAATTGTAATTGTAATTGCAATTGCAATTGCAATTGTAATTGTAATTGTAATTGTAATTGTAATTGTAATTGTAAATGTAATTGTAATTGTAATTGTAATTGTAATTGTAATTGTACTTGTAATTGTAATTGTAATTGTAATTGTAATTGTAATTGTAATTGTAATTGTAATTGTAATTGTAATTGTAATTGTAATTGTAATTGTAATTGTAAATGTAATTGTAATTGTAATTGTAATTGTAATTGTAATTGTAATTGTAATTGTAATTGTAATTGTAATTGTAATTGTAATTGTAATTGTAATTGTAATTGTAATTGTAATTGTAATTGTAATTGTAATTGTAATTGTAATTGTAATTGTAATTGTAATTGTAATTGTAATTGTAATTGTAATTGTAATTGTAATTGTAATTGTAATTGTAATTGTAATTGTAATTGTAATTGTAATTGTAATTGTAATTGTAATTGTAATTGTAATTGTAATTGTAATTGTAATTGTAATTGTAATTGTAATTGTAATTGTAATTGTAATTGTAATTGTAATTGTAATTGTAATTGTAATTGTAATTGTAATTGTAATTGTAATTGTAATTGTAATTGTAATTGTAATTGTAATTGTAATTGTAATTGTAATTGTAATTGTAATTGTAATTGTAATTGTAATTGTAATTGTAATTGTAATTGTAATTGTAATTGTAATTGTAATTGTAATTGTAATTGTAATTGTAATTGTAATTGTAATTGTAATTGTAATTGTAATTGTAATTGTAATTGTAATTGTAATTGTAATTGTAATTGTAATTGTAATTGTAATTGTAATTGTAATTGTAATTGTAATTGTAATTGTAATTGTAATTGTAATTGTAATTGTAATTGTAATTGTAATTGTAATTGTAATTGTAATTGTAATTGTAATTGTAATTGTAATTGTAATTGTAATTGTAATTGTAATTGTAATTGTAATTGTAATTGTAATTGTACTTGTAATTGTAATTGTAATTGTAATTGTAATTGTAATTGTAATTGTAATTGTAATTGTAATTGTAATTGTAATTGTAATTGTAATTGTAATTGTAATTGTAATTGTAATTTTAATTGTAATTGTAATTGTAATTGTTATTGTAATTGTAATTGTAATTGTAATTGTAATTGTAATTGTAACTGTAATTGTAATTGTAATTGTAATTGTAATTGTAATTGTAATTGTAATTGTAATTTCAATTGTAATTGTAGTTGTAATTGTAATTGTAATTGTAATTGTAATTGTAATTGTAATTGTAATTGTAATTGAATTGTAATTGTAATTGTAATTGTAATTGTAATTGTAATTGTAATGGTAATTGTAATTGTAATTGTAATTGTAATTGTAATTGTAATTGTAATTGTAATTGTAATTGTAATTGTAATTGTAATTGTAATTGTAATTGTAATTGTAATTGTAATTGTAATTGTAATTGTAATTGTAATTGTAATTGTAATTGTAATTGTAATTGTAATTGTAATTGTAATTGTAATTGTTATTGTAATTGTAATTGTAATTGTAATTGTAATTGTAATTGTAATTGTAATTGTAATTGTAATTGTAATTGTAATTGTAATTGTAATTGTAATTGTAATTGTAATTGTAATTGTAATTGTAATTGTAATTGTAATTGTAATTGTAATTGTAATTGTAATTGTAATTGTAATTGTAATTGTAATTGTAATTGTAATTGTAATTGTAATTGTAATTGTAATTGTAATTGTAATTGTAATTGTAATTGTAATTGTAATTGTAATTGTAATTGTAATTGTAATTGTAATTGTAATTGTAATTGTAATTGTAATTGTAATTGTAATTGTAATTGTAATTGTAATTGTAATTGTAATTGTAATTGTAATTGTAATTGTAACTGTAATTGTAATTGTAATTGTAATTGTAATTGTAATTGTAATTGTAATTGTAATTGTAATTGTAATTGTAATTGTAATTGTAATTGTAATTGTAATTGTAATTGTAATTGTAATTGTAATTGTAATTGTAATTGTAATTGTAATTGTAATTGTAATTGTAATTGTAATTGTAATTGTAATTATAATTGTAATTGTAATTGTAATTGTAATTGTAATTGTAATTGTAATTGTAATTGTAATTGTAATTGTAATTGTAATTGTAATTGTAATTGTAATTGTAATTGTAATTGTAAATGTAATTGTAATTGTAATTGTAATTGTAATTGTAATTGTAATTGTAATTGTAATTGTAATTGTAATTGTAATTGTAATTGTAATTGTAATTGTAATTGTAATTGTAATTGTAATTGTAATTGTAATTGTAATTGTAATTGTAATTGTAATTGTAATTGTAATTGTAATTTTAATTGTAATTGTAATTGTAATTGTAATTGTTATTGTAATTGTAATTGTAATTGTAATTGTAATTGTAATTGTAATTGTAATTGTAATTGTAATTGTAATTGTAAATGTAATTGTAATTTCAATTGTAATTGTAGTTGTAATTGTAATTGTAATTGTAATTGTAATTGTAATTGTAATTGTAATTGTAATTGTAATTGTAATTGAATTGTAATTGTAATTGTAATTGTAATTGTAATTGTAATTGTAATTGTAATTGTAATTGTAATTGTAATTGTAATTGTAATTGTAATTGTAATTGTAATTGTAATTGTAATTGTAATTGTAATTGTAATTGTAATTGTAATTGTAATTGTAGTTGTAATTGCAATTGTAATTGTAATTGTAATTGTAATTGTAATTGTAATTGTAATTGTAATTGTAATTGTAATTGTAATTTTAATTGTAATTGTAATTGTAATTGTAATTTTAATTGTAATTGTAATTGTAATTGTAATTGTAATTGTAATTGTAATTGTAATTGTAATTGTAATTGTAATTGTAATTGTAATTGTAATTGTAATTGTAATTGTAATTGTAATTGTAATTGTAATTGTAATTGTAATTGTAATTGTAATTGTAATTGTAATTGTAATTGTAATTGTAATTGTAATTGTAATTGTAATTGTAATTGTAATTGTAATTGTAATTGTAATTGTAATTGTAATTGTAATTGTAATTGTAACTGTAATTGTAATTGTAATTGTAATTGTAATTGTAATTGTAATTGTAATTGTAATTGTAATTGTAATTGAAATTGTAATTGTAATTGTAATTGTAATTGTAATTGTAATTGTAATTGTAATTGTAATTGTAATTGTAATTGTAATTGTAATTGTAATTGTAATTGTAATTGTAATTGTAATTGTAATTGTAATTGTAATTGTAATTGTAATTGTAATTGTAATTGTAATTGTAATTGTAATTGTAATTGTAATTGTAATTGTAATTGTAATTGTAATTGTAATTGTAATTGTAATTGTAATTGTAATTGTAATTGTAATTGTAATTGTAATTGTAATTGTAATTGTAATTGTAATTGTAATTGTAATTGTAATTGTAATTGTAATTGTAATTGTAATTGTAATTGTAATTGTAATTGTAATTGTAATTGTAATTGTAATTGTAATTGTAATTGTAATTGTAATTGTAATTGTAATTGTAATTGTAATTGTAATTGTAATTGTAATTGTAATTGTAATTGTAATTGTAATTGTAATTGTAATTGTAATTGTAATTGTAATTGTAATTTTAATTGTAATTGTAATTGTAATTGTAATTGTTATTGTAATTG
>CATVIB010000034.1:0-15515 GCA_958336395.1 Ctenicera cuprea
CTTTATCAATAAAATCAAATGTGAAATCACACCATACACTTCCAGAAACGACAGCCACTTTTATTAAAAATAAACAGCCTGTATGTTTTCAAAAACGGACAGTATTTGTTTACAACGTAAAAATTTTGAAATATTTTAGTGTTCTACAATTATAATACAATGTCTGTCCGTCTGTTGCAAAAAAAAGCACAAGCTTATAGCTCTTTTGTTGTTTACTTTAGAAAACTCTTTTCGGAAATATGTTATAGAACCGCATTTTCTACCAAATCCATGTATCAAAAGCCATCTCGTACTTCTGGAAATAACTGGTAGCGGCATACTTTATTTTTTTTAATAAAATTGCCAGTATATTGTTATATTTTCCAAAAGAAGCTTTTAATTACGGAAATAATGAGATTTTGAAAAATATTCTACCATTAAAAACAGCAATTTTAGAGCATATTAAAACTAGAAATTGTTAAGTCTCATAGATCACAGTTGAAATGTATGACAGACATGCACTTAATTCTCCAAAAATGCCATGCTGCCTGTATTGCAAGCTAGTAAATGCTAGAAACAAAAATAAAATAAACCACCGACTAAAACATAACTTAGAACGAAGATTTTAAAATTTCTTCATGAAAAGTGTCTTTTGAAAAAAAAATTATAAGAATGACTAAATTTTATCAGTAATAAATATAGTCCGTATTTCTAGTCTAGTATTTAGTCAGTATTTAAATTATGACGCAATCAATTAATAGTTATTTGTATTATAAGTAAAGAAAAGTATTGTTTTTCTTTACAAATCGCGATCTTTCTAATCGAGGCGCAGCCGAGATTAGAAACGCGATGAGTAAAGAAAAACTTACTTTTCTTTAAGAATAATACATAAAATTTTTTCGGACAATCAATGGAAATGGATTACATAAGGATTACATTTTATAAGGAATTATTTAAAAAATACATGACAAGCGCAAGAATCAAATTGCCGTTTCCATCACTGCAGCAACTAAACATAACTACTTTTCTTTACTTATAATACAATAATAATTGTTTATTTTGTTGCTATAAAGAAAAGAGATACTTTTCTTTACGATTTGTAATAAGGAAATGTAGTCCATTTCCATTGAGTGTCCAAAAATAATAATGTCTACCATAATTCCTTTAAATATACTATAGTTGCTGCATATCCAAAATTTAAAAAAAATTATCTACAAGCTTAGAATGGCAATACATCCATATGTTTGACTTTAATTTAGCTTGTGTAATAGTAAAATAAAATAAAACAGGGTTCATAAGCATAGAATATGAATGGTCATGAGTTTTATAAGTACTTTAAGAAACAATTTTATGAAAGTTTAAACTATCAACATTCATAAGGGACGGAAAACCACCGTTGAATAAAAAAGTTAAGAATTGCAGTACACAATAACGTTTTGTAAATTCTCATCAGAAAAATTAGTTCTCTTGGCCGACAAAATACCTCTAACCATTGAAAATGACCTCTCAAAGTCGCAACTCGTTAATGGAGCAAAACTGTAAAAGTTGGCTGGTGAACAACTGACTGTTGTTCAATATATTGCGACACCCTGATGCTAAATTCTCCGCCCAATGACAAATTGCCAATAATAGAATAAAAATGGTTAAATGATTCAATTAGCGAAAAATGTTTGCATTCCAATGATTTTATAACTTTATGAATATTACCGAAACGATTTTTAATAAGTCCCATTTTCTATCATAACAAGCACATGCATGTTAAAGTTTATAGCCCTGCTTATTCATTGCTTTTAGAACGCTCCTTTCTCACGAAACTAGGAACTTTAACATTAACTTTTAGTAAATATCGCAGTTGTAGAAACCTTGCAAAATCGTGCGCAATATGTTTCACCTATAACTTAATGGATTTAAAAATGCCCATAGCTATTGTTTATTTATTGAATTTTAACGAAATTTTTTGCTGTTCTGTGACTTTATTTTTTTATTTTTTTAAAAGAATCATGAGGCTGTGCGTGAGCACGACTCCATGATTCCCATCCCACCCCCTTACCCGGGCTCAGCGCTATTCACCGATCTAAATGCCCCACCCCGAAAGACATGCAACCCAACATACACACTATACACTGTCCATGGACACGCCGGGTTTAACTTATTCAGAAAAATTTCCGACGGGCAGAGCATTCGAACCTACTGCCGTTGGAAGTCTAGTTCTAGAGGTTGGGACTCTAACCACTAGACCACCCGCTGGCCCTGTTCTGTGACTAAAAGTCCGGTCTTTGGTAATAAATTATCCATCTGCTTTAAAAGCTTTATCAGTCAAATGTGCAACAACAAAAATTTCCATTGTTGAACTCGAAAAAAATAATCTCAGATTAACCAGTTAGCTAACCTTGGTAGACTTTGATTCATGCACTTAATTCACAAAATTTTATCTCAAACTGTTCAAGAGTTTTTAAAAACATTAGTTCAAAAACGCTTCGTGACAGAGGTACTGCCTCTCGAAGTGGGAAATTTGAAAGATGTAGACTATTACCTCTTCAGATGGCAAGGAATGGTTTGCTGTACTACTGTTCATAAAAACTAATTTTGTTGTTTCAATGTGTGGAACTTATCTTAATAGTTCATACAAACTATTTTAGCATCTTATGGAACCACTCAGACCTTCATGGCAACTTGACACAAATTGAATTACCTGTTAGATATAGTGACTATCAACAAGAGTACCTACCTTTTTTGTATATTTTTGGATGGAGATAAAGGTTTTCTGGACAAAATTTCAAAAACTGCAAAGAAGAAATGCAAAGGAAATATTATGTGATCTACCCATATAAAACACCTTTGATACACTTCTTTAAACAAAAATTAGTAGAAAAAATACTAAGCTGAATGAGTAATGGTAAGATACATAAGTTAAAAATTTTAGTGCAACCAAAGTTATTAAACATCGTTCTTCAGAGGATTGTAACTCCATAAAGAACATTTCCTTCATGAAATAACTCAAGGAATCACCTCCGTAAGTTTTCGTATGTACTTAGAAAATACCCTTTATAACAATAACAAACATTTTCAACAAAACTCAGATTTACACAGTTATCACATGCGAAACAATTTATTACAAGCTAAGACTTCTAGGAATTCTATATATTTTAAACCATACTAATTCAACTCGGTAAAACTGCACCAATGTTGGGAACTGTCCTGATTACCACGTGCGTGCCTGCGTGCTTTCACTAGTGTACATCAGTCAGTGACAATAAATTATAAAAAAAATAAAATTTCTCATTTACTTGCCCTAACAATAAATTACTAAAGACACACAAAACTATACATAACTTAAAGCAGCTTTAAAAGTATCTTACAGATAATAATTTTTATGCAATTGGTGAATTTTAGTTAAAGTCAAATTGAGATCTTTGTTAATCATCTATGCTACTGTCACTGCACTGTTTTATTAATTTATTGATTATTATTTTCTGTTTGTTATATTTTATCATTCAAATTTAAAATTTTGTACATTATTTGTATTGTAATTTTTAACGTGACTGGCAAAGTAATAACCTATCTATCTATAGTTTAAGAAGCAGCCTTTTAAATATCAAAATTAAAGATATTGCCTAAATAAACAATAATGTTCCCAATCATAAATTAACGGCATTTAATAGTAGAGTTGCCAAATTAATGCTTCTTTCAAAGGAATAAATTCTTCGAAAGTTTTACAGATTTTCACACTGCATACTTTTTGGTTGCCATTTTAGATAGACCTTGTATAATTAATTACAGAAATCAGCATCAACAAATAGTACTGATATTTCTCACATACTTATTTCTATCAATAAATTTAATATAATTATATACAGGTTGTTTCAAATTGCGTGTTAACCATGGGCATCTCGCTTATTTGAAGAGATATGAGGATGGTTAAATTAGAGAAAAGTTGTGGAATTTTATGCCCACTAATAATCTGAAAAGAAATTGGAGCTATCTTGCCTAGTTTCTGAATAAACTAAAAAAAACTGAAATTTTGAATTTTTTATTTTCGGCTACAACTCATTTGTCATTTATATTACATATTTCTAGTTAACGCAATATTAAGACACTTTTTCATGCTGAATCTAAATTTTTGATTAGATTTGGTATAACTGTTACCATCGCTCATTTTCGACTGTCAGCTTTTTTTTCTTATGGTCGGCAATTTAAATTTTTCCATATTTGCATAGAGTTTTTAATTCTGATTTCAACGATGTATCACACTTTGCATTTTGTTTAAGCTTTGAGCATTTTATTACAGAAAATAAAAATTTCATAAAAGTGCCATGGAAAGACCACGTCATTTAATTTATTTTGAAGAATTCTAGTAGGCCATGAATTGATGAAAACAAAACAAAACACTAATTTTATTTACTTCGACCTTTAGATACATTAGGTATGCGAAAATTTCAGGAAACTTTGTCTTGAGCGAAGACAGCAGGTTAAATTATTTTTTACAAAAACAAATGAATGACAAATTTTCTACACATTTTACTGAAAATTCTACTTGCAGTTTTTATGGTTACAACTGACATAACAAATTTGAATAATAGGTAAAATAAATACAAGTATAACACTAGAACTGCACTAATACAAATATTAAATAAATTTTCAATGACACTTTTGTAAAACATGTTCAGAAGCTTGTCTAAATTAAACTCTCTAATCTGTGTGTTAGTAAATGTGTCATTCACTTTTTTTTTGCAAAAAATAACAACCTGCTGCCTACGCTCATAATAATGTTTCCTGAAATTTTCGCATACTTAATGTATTTAAAGGTCAAAGTAAATAAAATTAGTGTTTTGTTTTACTTTCATCAGTTCATGGCCTACTAGAATTTTTTCAAAATAAATTAAATGACGTGGTCTTTCCATGGCACTCTTATGAAATTTTTATTTTCTGTTATAAAATGCTCAAACCTTAAACAAAATGCAAAGTGTGACACATCGTTGAAATCAGAATTAAAAACTCTATCCAAATACAGAAAAATTTAAAATTCTGACCATCAGAAAAAAAAGTTGACAGTCGAAAATGAACAATGGTAACAGTTATACCAAATCTGATGAAAAATTTAGATTCAGCATGAAAAAGTGTTCTAATAATGCGTTAACTACAAATATGTAGCATAAATGATAAATGAGTTATAGCCGAAAATAAAAAATTCAAAATTTCAGTTTTTTTTAGTTTATTCAGAAACTAAGCAAGATAGCTCCACTTTGTTTTCAGATTATTAGTAGGCATAAAATTCCACAACTTTTCTCTAATTTAACCATCGTCGTATCTCTTCAAATAAGCAAGATCCCCATAGTTAACACGCAATTTGAAACAACCTGTATAATATATAATACAATTGTGGATAAAAAATTTAGCTAAAACAGTTCTATTTATGCATGTTTTTAATTGTTTGTATTAAAAGCTTTAATGTTGAAATATATAGGATATCCTTCTTAACAAGGATCGTAAAAGTTGTAAAAGACAAGTCCGTTAAATTACAAAACAGATGCCGATTTAGGAGACCAGTTTATAGCTACTTTGAAAAGTTTTTTAAATACATAGCTTACTAAAATACACAGACGAAAAACTAAAATATGACATTTTCTTCTTTTGCTCGTAGCTTTGTAGTTTTAGTGTACCACATAGAAAGGAATTTGCTAGTGTGACCAAAATTTTTTAATGACCTACCATTTTCGAGCAGCGAAGACAATTCTTTTTTCCTATAGTCGCCATATCAAGTTTTTCCTTTTTAGATCACATTTTAATTCTCTTTTCAACGATGTATGACAATCGTGTAAAATAACTAAAATTGATCTTTAAAATTATTTTTCAAATTTAATTTGGAACTTTTACCCTAGAGTGTTTTTTATCATGAAAATAAAACAGAGTTAGTGAAGTGTTAAATATAAAGGAAATAACAACCAACACTTAGAATAACTACAAACAACAACTGCATTATAATAATTATTGGATAAGGGTAGCCTATGGAAAACAAAATAAGTGTCTTAATTCACAGTAGAATGATTTATTTGACATAATGATGTTAAAGGAAAGTGTAGTTGCTAGGATGATTTTCACACAAGAACATAATAGTATATTATAATACAAGTGTATAAGCAAGCCTTTAAAGCACATGCGACGGGTTTAAAAGCATGAGGCGAAGCCGAGTGCCTTTTAACGGAGCAGTGCTTGAAAGGCTCTTATACACGTGTGTATTATACGCTATTTTTTATTATACCTGCATCATAATCTAGAAAATGAGAAGAATATAGCTAGGAAGCAGCATTTTGATTTTGATTCATCTTACATAATAGTCTATGATGTGACGTCATATCATTTAGCTGGAGATTGGTTAGCATTCTTTGTTGTTTATGTTGCTATGTGAATTCGAATTATTTTTTGTCGCGTGTTTGTAATTTGTTGCTTCAAAATTGATGACGTCATTGTTGCTTAGCAACTTTAAAACACCGGGGTGTTATAATGTTGGGTTTACGCACGCTTTTTGGTTTGTTTTACAAGGATTATGATGCAGGTATAATAAAAAATATTTTTCACGCTGCAGGCAAGGTAAATAAGACGATACATCCATAGCTACAAAAGGTGAAAATGGCCAATAACATTGGTTTACTTTTTGCCCTTGACTAGGGAACTTAATAGTGTCATTTACATTCCTAGGATAATAATTAAAGCAACAAGGTACAGATTCCAATATTTTTTTCAAACATAATACTAAAATGTTGATTTTAACTGTTCGTTGATATGGTAACAAGCACAGGCAACTTAGAATAATGACAGCAGTCAAAACGAACTTTTAAAATATGATTAAATTTCTACCTGTAGCGTGAAAAATTTAATAAGTAACACGGAATGTATCGACTATTAACATTCTCGGCAGGCCACAAGCCTCGGCTCGTATTTACCTACCTCGAATGATATTACGTCTTTACATTCCTTCTTACTTAAATAACTATTATGCATGGATGTATCATAAATTGACAATTATACACGAATTTCTTTGTCATAAACGTCTTTTTATAGCCCATGGGCTATAATAAAACGTCAAACAACGATATCATACCTAATAGAAATAGTTTAAACACTTGCAAAATGAAAAGTTTTCATTAGAAATCGAAAATTGTACTTTTTATTGAAAATTCATTTTGGGTAATTTATGTTAACAACACAATTAGAACAATTATCCATATTAATATTCGGAGGTACAACCACTTGACTGTAATTACACATCAAATTGGAATTGTTGCTAGTTGCTACATGATCGAAGGTCTTTAGGATTTTAGGCAATATGGCTACCGTTCTTTACCCGCTACCATAGTTACGCTTCAAATCTCAAATTTAATCAAAGCAACGCTAGATGTGGGTGGAAAATTCAATTTATTTTATAAATATTTTCAATATAATTTAGAAATATTATTAAATTAAAAAATCTTCATCCTTGCATAAAGTTGTGTATGTACCACGGGCATAACTTGCTTTTATGGCCTTTGACGTATTCTTAACAAAACCATGTATTTCCAATATTGCAGTTGTAGCAAAACCTTCCAAAATCGTGCAACATGTTTCATATATAACTTAATAGATTTTTCAAGCTACCGGCAGTGTAAGTAGGCCTTACATCCATAGCTACAGGGATCGTAAGTGGCTGATAACATTCGTGTACTAGTTACCCTTGACGACGGAACTTAATAGTGTTACTTACATTCCTAGGAAAATAATGTTGATTTTAACTGTTCGTTGATATGGTAACAAACACAGACAACTTAGAATAATGTAGCTTTTAAAAAATAATTCCGATGACAGCTGTCAAAACGAACTTTTAAAAATATGATTAAATTTCTACCTGTAGGCCTACTTACATTGCCGGTAGCGTGAAAAATTTAATAAGTAACACGGAATGTATCGACTAATAACATCCTCGGCAGGCGACACGCTTCGGCTCCACCTCAGCTCGTATTCGCCTACCTCGGATGTTATTACGTCCTTACATTCCTTGATACTTAAATAACTACTAGTGTTACCCCAGCACACAATGCACTGACAGACAGGGTTGACAGAACCTGCGAAATGTCAAGTCACGTGATGCATTAGTTCCAATAATGACACACGACGTTATTGTAGGTGGCGCCCCAAGTGACGCGCGTCTAGCCGACCTTCATATATATTATAAATTAAAATAATTATTATTAAAAAATCTACGTAGAATAAAAATATAAAAATGTTTCATGTTCCATCTGTGGATAGAGACCTTTCATTTAAAAAAAAATGGTCCAAATTGGTGAAGCGGTAGCCGCTGGAGGAAGGGGAGAAAAAAACCCTTTGTGCTTTTATATATGTATGGATTAGTACACCCATGACTTATTGAATTTTAACGAAATTTTTTGCTGCTTTGGTACTATTAGTCCGGACACTGGTAATGATGGATAGATAATCAGATTGTCTTTTGTTTTCATAACAAAAAACACTATAAAGTAAAAGTTGCCTATATCTAGTACATAAGCTATGAAATTTTCAAATCTTTTCAAAATAGAAATATACCAGTTTCCTAAATAGGCATTATTTCCTAATTTAACTCACCTTTTATTTCTTACCGTTTTCGAGATCCCAATGCAATAGTGAGCCTTCTTAAGTGAGACACCCTGTATAAATAGACATTCTTAATAGATACCTGTGAATTCCTGAACCACCAGCTTGATATTTCATGGGTGGTTGACTACCACTGCTAAAACCACTTTTAGTACTTCCAGCTGTTCGTCTTTTCCTTTTTTTATCAGTTAAAGCTGCAGTTTGTGCATCACTATCAATGTCTACAATAACAACATAGAGCTTAAGATGATACATTTAGTTTATAAAGATACAATCAAATACCTGAATCAGAATCTTCTAATTTTAAATTGGTTCCTTTACTTTTTGGTGTATGTGAATCACTATCACTATCATCTTTAATTATAAGTCGACCATCAGATGCAACTTTGAAACCTCGATCTTTATTTCTCTTTTCGACAATGGGAATATTAGATGTATTTGGTTTCGTAGCTAAAATTTAGAAAAGAAGATATTTCCAACAATATTTTCACTTAAATATACAGACTGAGTCAAGCTATATGCCCGTTTTTTTATTGTGAGCTATCATTAGGATGTAATTATTTTTTGTAGATATAACGTCTGTTCCATAAAAACGAACTGAAGATACAGCACTGTCATTATAAATTTTAAGTCCAATAATCCATATTGATATATCAGAATAAATATCAGCGAAAGCTCTATCTTGTGAATATTAAATTGCATGGTATTTATTTTTTCTATTTTGTGATAGAGCACGTTATTCTCTTTGCAAACCATATATAAATTTTATATCATTACAATAAAATAACAAAAAAATAAAATATTTGTATTAGTCTTGAAAAATTTTGCAGCTCAGAAGGTTTTCGGTCCGGGTATTTTTGGACATACATACATATGTGATACTTCATTTTGTTTTTTAATGGCAAAATACAAATAACATATCAACTAACTCGTCTCTACTAAAGTTTCTCAGTCTACTAAACTAGAAATATAATTGCATTTTTTCCCAAAACTAACAGAAAAAATTAAATATATTGCCAATATTACAAACTTTTTACAGCTTCATTTGAGTTGAAGAAAATTTAAAAAAAAACTGAAAATTGCTACTTTGACATTTAATGCCCATTTGAAAATCTGACTGCGCTAGGATTTGAGGACCCTCTAAAATATACAGCATCCAGCAAAATGTATGCAACATATGAGGTACATTTTTAATATTATAATTTTCCAAAAATTTATTTTTGAGATCACCTACATCTCGGATAATCCAAAATCAGATTTAGACTTAGGTCACCTGACTTCAAGTTTGACAGGAAATTTAAAAAAAGCTGAAGTGTAGACTTTGAGTGGACTTTCCCATACTAAACCTTATTGTATTTACAAAAGTGTAAATTTTATAATTATAACCTTCCATTCCACCCATCCAAATTAATAGAAGGCGCCACAGTAAAATTAAAGCTTTACAAAAAAAAACACAAACTGTAGCCACTGCTAGATACTAATACTTGCCCGTTGCCATATTTTTGCAAAAGTGTAACATTTAATAACTATAACGTTGTACAGTTCAGCGAATATTAGATTTCCAAGCAAACAAGCAGTGGGAATTTGAATTTGCGATAGCCTGTTCAATTGGTTTCCGTACCGTAACTCTACCCATAGAAACAGCAACTACCTGCATCTAAGCAATGCCGCGCGCCTATCGCCGGATTACAAATTCCGCTTCGGATGTTGGACAAAAGTGGCTATATTAGCTTTATTTGGGAAGTTATCAAAAATATGCAATAAATGAAAAATATATTTGTTAACTAAAGCTAATTGATAGGTGTAGTTAAAATCACGTAAATGCCAGAAAACGCGTTGTTGATATTAAAAAGTATGTTTTTTTTTTCTTAATTTTTAAAATAGTCTATCGAACTGATAAAGTTTATAACGATCGGCATTTGTGTTTTTTAATAAATTAATCAATTTCAAATTTTTCAAAAATTCCTGGAAGGTGTCAGAGTAAAATTTGGGAGATAAGTAAAAAAAAACAAATTTGTAGTTCAATTCGAGCTTTATCGGCTCAGAAACTTAAAAAAAAAGTGTGGACAGTTTTTGAGAATTTTTTTTGCAAATTTTCAAAATTTTGAAGCAGCGCCATTGCGATATTTTTCGGATTTTCGAAATTAATTTTATTTCATCGTATACTACCTAGAAAAGGCTCTCAAACAAGTGGTAGCTGATCCTGATCAGACAACTACTTTTTGAGTAAATGGGCGTTAAACTCAAGATTTTTAAAAAGCTGTAGCGGCCGGTGCGCCGTTTTGAAGCTAGAGAGTTCGATAAAAAAGTTTTGAATTTGCCTTCAATTCTTCTCTCAGATTCCGTGCTCAAATTTTCAAAATTTTGTTTTGGAAAAAAAACGCCACACAAAGAAACATGTCTAACTTCCGTTTCCGGTTTTGGATTTTTTTAAAAAGCTTAACTAGAACTACAATTTTCGATATACCTCTTGATTTAAAATTTCATCAAAATCGGTCCAGTACTTTCGCCTGTAGAGGCGTCACACACCCACACACACACTTTTTTGGGTCCCTTGAGCGTGTATTTCCATTAAAATCTAGATTTCGTAAATTTTTATGAAATCAATACTTTCCTATACCGAAGGTATGGGAAAGTAAAAAATTAAATGGAATGGCGAAAAATCGCCTTATTTGAGAAAAGATCAAACAAGCTATTAGAAAAAATGGGCAAACCAGGTCATTGGTACTTTGCATCTAATCATCTCTGCTCGGTACAAGTCGCCTGCTTCAAACCCAAAGTGTTCGCACGGCATGGCTAGTCACATAAACTTTTTTTAAAGACTTATCGAAAATATGCAAAAAACAGAAAATACGTTTTATTAGAGCTAATTGATGGGCATAGTTAAAATCATGTAAACAAAAAATTTAATACATTTATACAATTTAATCTATACCAAAAAAAAACATGTCTAATTTCCATTTTTGGTTCTGGTTAAAAAAACTTACAACACACTACCTCGAAGCTAAGTTTCAAAATTTTAAAAAGTGTTTACAATTTAATCTATACCAAAAAAAACATGTCTAATTTCCATTTTTGGTTCTGGTTAAAAAAAACTTACAACACACTACCTGCAACTAAAATACTTCACATACCCAATCTTATACAAATCGGTCAAGGGGCTCCGGAGATATAAGACCAAACGCACCCACTGACAAACATTTTTGAAAAACCACTTTCTTGGGTTCCTTGGGCCCCAAAACGTGTATTTACGTTAAAAACTGAAATTCGAAAATTTACATGAAATCATAACTTTCCTTACTTCAGTAAAAGTATGGGAAATTAAAAAGGGCACACTATCATGTGCAAAGTATGAAACAAAAATTTTAATAAATTAAAAATAGTTTTATGTTAAATCACCAAATCCCCATTTTCTTCTTTGCAATGAATTGATTCCAGTGAAATATTATTATTATTTAGGCATACTTGCACAGAAATAATATTAAAAAACTGCAATGTCTATTAAAAACAAACCATCGCAACAAGCAGGTACCTACAGAAAAACGATTTGTTTTAAATTAGTACTTCCAAGTGTGGTACAAACAAAATTTATGTTAGATCATGACCTAAATAAATGAACTTTATTGAAATCAAATCAATTTAAAAAAAGGGGGGGGAGGATTTGAAGATTTAATTTTAAAAATTTTTTTTTTTTGTTAAAGACTATTTACAATGTACTCTACATGGAGTATTAAGTATGAAAATATTTAAATAAAATAAAGCGATTTTTCGCCAATTCATTTAATTATTTTAATTTTCTCGCCAAACACAAAAAATCAATTATTAGGTTATCCGAGATGCAGATCGTCCCTATATGTAGCAAACATTTTGCCAGTCACTGTGTATTTACCAAAAATAGCTAATATCTTAATGATACACTCACAATAAAAAAATGGAGCATAGCTTAACTTAACCTGTAAAATGCACTCTTACCTGTTATTTTATTTGCAACTTTAGGATCGGTAAAATCAATAATAGAGTTCGGATCCTCTTGAATCCAAGTACTTCTCTGTTTCTTGCTAGTTGTAGGTAGATCTGTTTCGATATTTTCAAGCTCGGAGTCAGAATCAGCCAGAATTTCTTCAATACTAAGAGAATTTCATTTAATAAAACTATTTGCAAATTTAAAAAGCAATTTCACCTTTTAGGTTTAGCGCTGACGGTAAATTCTTCCTCGCTCTGAGATTCTTGATCTGCTGCAGAATCCTTTTGTTTCTTCTTTCTTGCATTAAGTTTACGAATATTTCTTAACCGTTTGTACATGACAGTGTCTGAAGCAGGAATATGAGGTGTTATAGAATCACACCCATATTTTCTCACCAGTCTATCCAATATATCCCGTACCTTTAATCTAAAATGCCTTTTGCAATCTTCTGTCATGCTTGTTAGAGCTTTCATCTAAACATAAGAAAAATCTCATGAGTAAAACAACTCTTCGTGTAATTAATTTTTTTATTTACTTACAATGTTAGGTAGAGATGCACCAACAATAGGACTGGGCAACGAACTGCAGTACATTTTTATAAAACTTAAACACGAGCCCACTACTTCTCTAGCTGGGGCTGCCATTAAATTACCAACATTTTCCAGAATGAACTGAATATTCTCTTTACCAAGTGCACCTAAAAGTTTTAACTAGTACATTTTTCAAATTTTTTCATCTGACTAGGATTTAACTACTACCTGAGAAGTTATGAAGAATCGATGCTAAAGCCAGTACAGTGGCACTCATAATTTGAGGTGTGCCAGCAAGACCAGTAACAAGCATCATCACAAACTCTTGTAGTTGATTGTGTGTCAATAAAGTTTCTCCCACTGTATTTAGCAAATTAAAAGCAGCCGTTCTGCATTTTTCATTTATATCTTTACAACAGAGAATGGCTTCGGGGACGATAGAACGAAGTAAAGTACTTTCATGAGTTAATTGAGATTGTGCTTTAACTAAGTAATTTAAACAACGTAATCTAGCGCCTTTACTCGATACTGCGGCTGAGTTCAGTGCTTTCATAAGCAACTTCTGTATAATTTTCCGATTATTCTTAATAAATTCCTTGCAACATTGTGCATCGTTTCCACATATTTCTTCTAATAATCGATAAGCTTTCTTTTGTTCTCTGTTGTTCTTCATTTCGGGTAGTGTTTTAATACACTGTGTATACAACTTTTCTATCGATTCTGTTTTCTGATAAGGTACCAGAGTTCTTATAAGATCTAGAATGCTTTCTTTAGAAAATGCGTCATTAGATTCTTTACCATCTAGATTTTCTAAACGTTCCAAGGCATGATCAAATAATTGCGCTGCAAGTTCTGGTTTTGCAATAGACATATACACCTGTAAAAACAAATTATTATTAATATTATGACCTATTAAACAGCACAGGGTATCCATTTTAAATTTGGTCACATCCGCATCTCGGTAATTATAAAAAGGATTTCATTAAGAACACCTGAACAAATTTGTCATAATTCGATCAAGTGCGGATCCGACCTGGGGGGAAGGATCAAGAATGTTTTTTTTAACATTGTTAAATGTAGTAAACAGTTGAAAAATAAAATCAGCTAACACTTTCAATACCTCACATTCACATAATTGTAAAAAATGGGCGAAACAGGTCGCTGGTACTTTTCCATACTTTTTTACGTTTTAAATATTGGCGGTCCAATAAGTGATTGAAATTTACATCTAGTCATTTAGACCAACAACACGCCGCCCGCTCCAAAACCAAGGCAGTGGCACAGCACGAGTACGTAAAGGAGCCAGCTAGATAATGCGCTAACAATTTCAGACAAAAAATGGTTATAACAACTGTATTTAAGGAGTTATCAAAAATATGCAAAGAATGAAAAATATGTTTTTTTAACTAGAGCTAATTGACAAGTGTAGTTAAAATCATGTAACTTTCGGAAATCGCGTTGTTGATATTAAAAAATATCGTTTTTTTTTCTTAATTTTTAACCTGGTTGAAAATTATTGTTAATCCTAATAAACTATTTTAAATAGATTAGTGAACTGTTTAAAGTTCATAACGATTGATGAAAAAGAATTAATCAATTTCAAATTTTTCAAAAATTCCTGAAGGCGCAGAGTCAAATTTGGGAGATTAGTAAAAAACAAATTTGTAGTTCACTGCAAGCTCTATCAGCTTAGAAAGTTTTAAATAAAATGGCGTGAGCAGTTTTTGAATTATAATTTTTTGAAATGTCCAAACTTTTGAACAGCTAGAACTTTTACAATTTTCATATTCCCAAAAATATTTTTACATCACTTGATTACACTTATTAAGCGCTATTAAATAATATGACAATTTGTATTGATTAGTGTGGTGTTTCCGGATGCAGTAAAATAAAGTAGTCGCCAGTTGAACCGACAGATCCAAGACACGAGTTTACAACTCAGTGCACTTAGAGTACCAAGGATTTTACCCTGTTTTAGCAGGTAGAATTCGTCATTTCATAGTTAAGCTTTTGTACAGAAAACATCTTTGAATATTGAATCAGTATCTTATATCTGGTGTGTGAGTTTAACTGCCTCATCACTTCGATACACAACAATTGGATATTTTGTTTTTGAGTAATAGAGCTTTAAAGTCAAAATTTTCAAAAATTCGTAGTGGCCTGTGTTTTGAAGATACAGCATTCGGCAAAAAACCATTTGATTTGTCTTTAGATGCACAATAACTCTGTTATCAAATTTTAAAAAAGTTTAAAAAAATCCATACCAAAAAAACATGACTAATTTCCGTTTCCAAATAAAAACCTTCTACGGAACTACTTGCAACTAAAAAACTTTCACTTCCCAAATTTGATCGTAATCGGTCAAGAGGTTCTGGAGATATACATATGCAAACGAACGAACATTTTCATGTAAAAATGTA
>CATVIB010000035.1:0-144000 GCA_958336395.1 Ctenicera cuprea
TGTATGTGTCTGTCTGTGTGTCTGCCTGTGTGTGTCAGCGTGTGCATGTCCCTGCAGGCTACCTGGCGAAAAATGAGTTGCTGGGCGCAGGCACGTTGGCGATCAGTGGACTTATTGGCTTTGGCAAGAAGTCTAGGCCAACAAGTCTGCATTTTCGCCAATAAGGTCGTCAAAATTTCCCGGAAAATTCACTGCATTGACGTGCTGTTTAGGAGGGCGAATACAGCCTAGAAAAGCATTTCCAGCGAAATTGGTGGTATAATCTATAGGCGCATTGAAATCACAGGATAATAAATGATTGTAACATCAGTTGCATACGATGAAGCTTTAAGCCACGTAAAATTGAACCGTTACTATATTCCCATACACCTTTGAATAATGAAATAACAAATGACAACATTTTTTATCTATTATGTTTAATACTATTTAAATAGGATAATATGTGAATACAATGACAATTAATGAAAATTTCTCATGAGCGAAAAGCCCACAAGTCTGTCCATTATTAGTTCAAAATACTTTACGCAACTATTTTATAGTATTGCTAAAAACAACTGAAATATCAAACAAACAATTAAATTATTTTCCTCCAAGCCCTTTTTTTACTAAAAAATACCAAATAAGAAAACATTTAATGGAGTTATGGGCGCGTGGTATTAGGATCACAGAAAGTATAGCTGGCAGCGACCGACTCATTGGCGATTACTTCATCAAATTGCAGCCATTATTGGCGAAAACGCCAATAGGTCTCCCGATCTTCAAACCGACAACAGCCAACGAGTCTACGCAAAATGTATTTCGGAAAATCGCCAACAGGTCTATTAGCTACTAAATCGATATTTCGCACAGGAATGGCAATACCGGGAAAAGGCACCATAAATTTTCTAGCAGAGTATCAAAATTTAATTTTCGCATAGAACTATCAATTTTCTGATCACAACAACTTCAATAAACTCTTAATTTGCAGTATACAAAACTATTTCAACTAAAATAAAAAATTTAAGTGCGAAATTAAAAATTTCGCATACGAATGGCAATACCAGAGAAGACTCTGGAGATGTATCTACTTGCTGAGGTTTTAAGTCTGAAAATAATTGACCTCTGTGGCGAAATCGCCAACTAGTCTACCGTTTTCCTTTAAAAGTAGCTAACTAGTCCGAGGGTAGTATTTAAGTCTGTTTAGCTGTAACGGTGGTTCTTAGAAATTTTCCGATGCCGACAACAAATAGGAAACTCTTCTACCGAAACTCTGAATTGTGCGATTGAAAACTGATAGTTCGCAAAGAAATTTGTAGTATACAAAACCATGTTGTCTGAGAAATATAAATTCGAGTATAAATATTATAAAAATGACTAACTTCCTTCTTAAAACTTTCAAACATTTACTACTTTGCAGCGTACAAAACCATATAGACCGAAAATCTGAAACATGAATATGAAAACCGAACTTTCGCATAGAAATGCAAATTTCACAGATATGATATTAAAAATTACAAAAAATTATCACTTTGCAGTATGCATAACCGTATTGACCGAAACTCTGAAGTTTAAGCATGAAAATTTAAGTTTAGCATAGGAGTTGCAATATCTGAAAAAAATCTGAAGATTTATAGACTTCCTGGCGTTTTATGTCTGAAAATAATTGACCTCTGTGGCGAAAACGCCAACTAGTCTACCGTTTTACTTTAAAAGTAGCTAACTAGCCCGAGGGTAGTATTAAGGTCTGTTTTGCTGTAACGGTGGTTCTTAGAATTTTTCGGATGCCCACAACAAATAGGAACCTCTTCTACCGATACTCTGAATTGTGCGTTTGAAAACTGATAGTTCGCAAAGAAATTTGCAGTATACAAAACCATTTTGTCTGAAAAATATAAATTCGAGTATAAGTATTATAAAAATGACTAACTTCCCTCTTAAAACTTTCAAACATGAATATAAAAACCGAACTTTGGCATAGAAATGCAAATTTCACAGTTATGATATTAAAAAATTACAAAAAATTATAACTATGCAGTATACATAACCATATTGATCGAAACTCTGAAATTTGAGCATGAAAATTTAAGTTTCGCATAGGAGTTGCAATATCTATCAAAAATAATCTATCTATCTGAAAAAAGTCTGAAGATTTATAGACTTCCTGGCGTTTTATGTCTGAAAATAATTGACCTCTGTGGCGAAAACGCCAACTAGTCTACCGTTTTCCTTTAAAAGTAGCTAACTAGCCCGAGGGTAGTATTTAAGTCTGTTTTGCTGTAACGGTGGTTCTTAGAATTTTTCCGATGCCCACAACAGATAGGAACCTCTTCTACCGATACTCTAAGTTGTGCGTTTGAAAACTGATAGTTCGCAAAGAAATTTGCAGTATACAAAACCATTTTGTCTGAAAAATATAAATTCGAGTATAAATATTATAAAAATGACTAACTTCCCTCTTAAAACTTTCAAACATGAATATAAAAACCGAACTTTGGCATATAAATGCAAATTTCACAGTTATGATATTAAAACATTACAAAAAATTATAACTATGCAGTATACATAACCATATTGATCGAAACTCTGAAATTTGAGCATGAAAATTTAAGTTTCGCATAGGAGTTGCAATATCTATCAAAAATAATCTATCTATCTGAAAAAAGTCTGAAGATTTATAGACTTCCTGGCGTTTTAAGTCTGAAAATAATTGACCTCTGTGGCGAAAACGCCAACTAGTCTACCGTTTTCCTTTAAAAGTAGCTAACTAGCCCGAGGGTAGTATTAAGGTCTGTTTTGCTGTAACGGTGGCTCTTAGAATTTTTCCGATGCCCACAACAAATAGGAACCTCTTCTACCGATACTCTGAATTGTGCGTTTGAAAACTGATAGTTCGCAAAGAAATTTGCAGTCTACAAAACCATTTTGTCTGAAAAATATAAATTCGAGCAAAATATTATAAAAATGACTAACTTCCCTCTTAAAACTTTCAAACATGAATATGAAAACCGAACTTTCGCATAGAAATGCAAATTTCACAGTTATGATATTAAAAAATTACAAAAAATTATAACTTTGCAGTATACATAACCATATTGACAGAAACTCTGAAATTTGAGCATGAAAATTTAAGTTTCGCATAGGAGTTGCAATATCTATCAAAAATAATCTATCTATCTGAAAAAAGTCTGGAGATTTATAGACTTCCTGGCGTTTTATGTCTGAAAATAATTGACCTCTGTGGCGAAAACGCCAACTAGTCTACCGTTTTCCTTTAAAAGTAGCTAACTAGCCCGAGGGTAGTATTTAAGTCTGTTATGCTGTAACGGTGGTTCTTAGAATTTTTCCGATGCCCACAACAGATAGGAACCTCTTCTACCGATACTATGAATTGTGCGTTTGAAAACTGATAGTTCGCAAAGAAATTTGCAGTATACAAAACCATTTTGTCTGAAAAATATAAATTCGAGTATAAATATTATAAAAATGACTAACTTCCCTCTTAAAACTTTCAAACATGAATATGAAAACCGAACTTTGGCATAGAAGTGCAAATTTCACAGTTATGATATTAAAAAATTACAAAAAATTATAACTATGCAGTATACATAACCATATTGACCGAAACTCTGAAATTTGAGCATGAAAATTTAAGTTTCGCATAGGAGTTGCAATATCTATCAAAAATAATCTATCTATCTGAAAAAAGTCTGAAGATTTATAGACTTCCTGGCGTTTTATGTCTGAAAATAATTGACCTCTGTGGCGAAAACGCCAACTAGTCTACCGTTTTCCTTTAAAAGTAGCTAACTAGCCCGAGGGTAGTATTAAGGTCTGTTTTGCTGTAACGGTGGTTCTTAGAATTTTTCCGATGCCCACAACAAATAGGAACCTCTTCTACCGATACTCTGAATTGTGCGTTTGAAAACTGATAGTTCGCAAAGAAATTTGCAGTATACAAAACCATTTTGTCTGAAAAATATAAATTCGAGTATAAATATTATAAAAATGACTAACTTCCCTCTTAAAACTTTCAAACCTGAATATAAAAACCGAACTTTGGCATAGAAATGCAAATTTCACAGTTATGATATTAAAAAATTACAAAAAATTATAACTATGCAGTATACATAACCATATTGACCGAAACTCTGAAATTTGAGCATGAAAATTTAAGTTTCGCATAGGAGTTGCAATATCTATCAAAAATAATCTATCTATCTGAAAAAAGTCTGGAGATTTATAGACTTCCTGGCGTTTTATGTCTGAAAATAATTGACCTCTGTGGCGAAAACGCCAACTAGTCTACCGTTTTCCTTTAAAAGTAGCTAACTAGCCCGAGGGTAGTATTTAAGTCTGTTTTGCTGTAACGGTGGTTCTTAGAATTTTTCCGATGCCCACAACAGATAGGAACCTCTTCTACCGATACTATGAATTGTGCGTTTGAAAACTGATAGTTCGCAAAGAAATTTGCAGTATACAAAACCATTTTGTCTGAAAAATATAAATTCGAGTATAAATATTATAAAAATGACTAACTTCCCTCTTAAAACTTTCAAACATGAATATAAAAACCGAACTTTGGCATAGAAATGCAAATTTCACAGTTATGATATTAAAAAATTACAAAAAATTATAACTATGCAGTATACATAACCATATTGACCGAAACTCTGAAATTTGAGCATGAAAATTTAAGTTTCGCATAGGAGTTGCAATATCTATCAAAAATAATCTATCTATCTGAAAAAAGTCTGAAGATTTATAGACTTCCTGGCGTTTTATGTCTGAAAATAATTGACCTCTGTGGCGAAAACGCCAACTAGTCTACCGTTTTCCTTTAAAAGTAGCTAACTAGCCCGAGGGTAGTATTAAGGTCTGTTTTGCTGTAACGGTGGTTCTTAGAATTTTTCCGATGCCCACAACAAATAGGAACCTCTTCTACCGATACTCTGAATTGTGCGTTTGAAAACTGATAGTTCGCAAAGAAATTTGCAGTATACAAAACCATTTTGTCTGAAAAATATAAATTCGAGTATAAATATTATAAAAATGACTAACTTCCCTCTTAAAACTTTCAAACATGAATATGAAAACCGAACTTTGGCATAGAAGTGCAAATTTCACAGTTATGATATTAAAAAATTACAAAAAATTATAACTTTGCAGTATACATAACCATATTGACCGAAACTCTGAAATTTGAGCATGAAAATTTAAGTTTCGCATAGGAGTTGCAATATCTATCAAAAATAATCTATCTATCTGAAAAAAGTCTGAAGATTTATAGACTTCCTGGCGTTTTATGTCTGAAAATAATTGACCTCTGTGGCGAAAACGCCAACTAGTCTACCGTTTTCCTTTAAAAGTAGCTAACTAGCCCGAGGGTAGTATTAGGGTCTGTTTTGCTGTAACGGTGGTTCTTAGAATTTTTTCGATGCCCACAACAAATAGGAACCTCTTCTACCGATACTCTGAATTGTGCGTTTGAAAACTGATAGTTCGCAAAGAAATTTGCAGTATACAAAACCATTTTGTATGAAAATATAAATTCGAGTATAAATATTATAATAATGACTAACTTCCCTCTTAAAACTTTCAAACATGAATATAAAAACCGAACTTTGGCATAGAAATCAAATTTCACAGTTATGATATTAAAAAATTACAAAAAATTATAACTTTGCAGTATACATAACCATATTGACCGAAACTCTGAAATTTGAGCATGAAAATTTAAGTTTCGCATAGGAGTTGCAATATCTATCAAAAATAATCTATCTATCTGAAAAAAGTCTGAAGATTTATAGACTTCCTGGCGTTTTATGTCTGAAAATAATTGACCTCTGTGGCGAAAACGCCAACTAGTCTACCGTTTTCCTTTAAAAGTAGCTAACTAGCCCGAGGGTAGTATTTAAGTCTGTTTTGCTGTAACGGTGGTTCTTAGAAATTTTCCGATGCCCACAACAAATAGGAACCTCTTCTACCGATACTCTGAATTGTGCGTTTGAAAACTGATAGTTCGCAAAGAAATTTGCAGTATACAAAACCATTTTGTCTGAAAAATATAAATTCGAGTATAAATATTATAAAAATGACTAACTTCCCTCTTAAAACTTTCAAACATGAATATGAAAACCGAACTTTGGCATAGAAGTGCAAATTTCACAGTTATGATATTAAAAAATTACAAAAAATTATAACTTTGCAGTATACATAACCATATTGACCGAAACTCTGAAATTTGAGCATGAAAATTTAAGTTTCGCATAGGAGTTGCAATATCTATCAAAAATAATCTATCTATCTGAAAAAAGTCTGAAGATTTATAGACTTCCTGGCGTTTTATGTCTGAAAATAATTGACCTCTGTGGCGAAAACGCCAACTAGTCTACCGTTTTCCTTTAAAAGTAGCTAACTAGCCCGAGGGTAGTATTTAAGTCTGTTTTGCTGTAACGGTGGTTCTTAGAAATTTTCCGATGCCCACAACAAATAGGAACCTCTTCTACCGATACTCTGAATTGTGCGTTTGAAAACTGATAGTTCGCAAAGAAATTTGCAGTATACAAAACCATTTTGTCTGAAAAATATAAATTCGAGTGTAAATATTATAAAAATGACTAACTTCCCTCTTAAAACTTTCAAACATGAATATAAAAACCGAACTTTGGCATAGAAATGCAAATTTCACAGTTATGATATTAAAAAATTACAAAAAATTATAACTTTGCAGTATACATAACCATATTGACCGAAACTCTGAAATTTGAGCATGAAAATTTAAGTTTCGCATAGGAGTTGCAATATCTATCAAAAATAATCTATCTATCTGAAAAAAGTCTGAAGATTTATAGACTTCCTGGCGTTTTATGTCTGAAAATAATTGACCTCTGTGGCGAAAACGCCAACTAGTCTACCGTTTTCCTTTAAAAGTAGCTAACTAGCCCGAGGGTAGTATTAGGGTCTGTTTTGCTGTAACGGTGGTTCTTAGAATTTTTTCGATGCCCACAACAAATAGGAACCTCTTCTACCGATACTCTGAATTGTGCGTTTGAAAACTGATAGTTCGCAAAGAAATTTGCAGTATACAAAACCATTTTGTCTGAAAAATATAAATTCGAGTATAAATATTATAAAAATGAGTAACTTCCCTCTTAAAACTTTCAAACATGAATATAAAAACCGAACTTTGGCATAGAAATGCAAATTTCACAGTTATGATATTAAAAAATTACAAAAAATTATAACTATGCAGTATACATAACCATATTGACCGAAACTCTGAAATTTGAGCATGAAAATTTAAGTTTCGCATAGGAGTTGCAATATCTATCAAAAATAATCTATCTATCTGAAAAAAGTCTGAAGATTTATAGACTTCCTGGCGTTTTATGTCTGAAAATAATTGACCTCTGTGGCGAAAACGCCAACTAGTCTACCGTTTTCCTTTAAAAGTAGCTAACTAGCCCGAGGGTAGTATTTAAGTCTGTTTTGCTGTAACGGTGGTTCTTAGAATTTTTCCGATGCCCACAACAGATAGGAACCTCTTCTACCGATACTCTAAGTTGTGCGTTTGAAAACTGATAGTTCGCAAAGAAATTTGCAGTATACAAAACCATTTTGTCTGAAAAATATAAATTCGAGTATAAATATTATAAAAATGACTAACTTCCCTCTTAAAACTTTCAAACATGAATATAAAAACCGAACTTTGGCATAGAAATCAAATTTCACAGTTATGATATTAAAAAATTACAAAAAATTATAACTTTGCAGTATACATAACCATATTGACCGAAACTCTGAAATTTGAGCATGAAAATTTAAGTTTCGCATAGGAGTTGCAATATCTATCAAAAATAATCTATCTATCTGAAAAAAGTCTGAAGATTTATAGACTTCCTGGCGTTTTATGTCTGAAAATAATTGACCTCTGTGGCGAAAACGCCAACTAGTCTACCGTTTTCCTTTAAAAGTAGCTAACTAGCCCGAGGGTAGTATTAAGGTCTGTTTTGCTGTAACGGTGGTTCTTAGAATTTTTCCGATGCCCACAACAAATAGGAACCTCTTCTACCGATACTCTGAATTGTGCGTTTGAAAACTGATAGTTCGCAAAGAAATTTGCAGTATACAAAACCATTTTGTCTGAAAAATATAAATTCGAGTATAAATATTATAAAAATGACTAACTTCCCTCTTAAAACTTTCAAACATGAATATAAAAACCGAACTTTGGCATAGAAATGCAAATTTCACAGTTATGATATTAAAAAATTACAAAAAATTATAACTATGCAGTATACATAACCATATTGACCGAAACTCTGAAATTTGAGCATGAAAATTTAAGTTTCGCATAGGAGTTGCAATATCTATCAAAAATAATCTATCTATCTGAAAAAAGTCTGAAGATTTATAGACTTCCTGGCGTTTTATGTCTGAAAATAATTGACCTCTGTGGCGAAAACGCCAACTAGTCTACCGTTTTCCTTTAAAAGTAGCTAACTAGCCCGAGGGTAGTATTAAGGTCTGTTTTGCTGTAACGGTGGTTCTTAGAATTTTTCCGATGCCCACAACAAATAGGAACCTCTTCTACCGATACTCTGAATTGTGCGTTTGAAAACTGATAGTTCGCAAAGAAATTTGCAGTATACAAAACCATTTTGTCTGAAAAATATAAATTCGAGTATAAATATTATAAAAATGACTAACTTCCCTCTTAAAACTTTCAAACATGAATATAAAAACCGAACTTTGGCATAGAAATGCAAATTTCACAGTTATGATATTAAAAAATTACAAAAAATTATAACTTTGCAGTATACATAACCATATTGACCGAAACTCTGAAATTTGAGCATGAAAATTTAAGTTTCGCATAGGAGTTGCAATATCTATCAAAAATAATCTATCTATCTGAAAAAAGTCTGAAGATTTATAGACTTCCTGGCGTTTTATGTCTGAAAATAATTGACCTCTGTGGCGAATACGCCAACTAGTCTACCGTTTTCCTTTAAAAGTAGCTAACTAGCACGAGGGTAGTATTAAGGTCTGTTTTGCTGTAACGGTGGTTCTTAGAATTTTTCCGATGCCCACAACAGATAGGAACCTCTTCTACCGATACTCTAAGTTGTGCGTTTGAAAACTGATAGTTCGCAAAGAAATTTGCAGTATACAAAACCATTTTGTCTGAAAAATATAAATTCGAGTATAAATATTATAAAAATGACTAACTTCCCTCTTAAAACTTTCAAACATGAATATAAAAACCGAACTTTGGCATAGAAATGCAAATTTCACAGTTATGATATTAAAAAATTACAAAAAATTATAACTTTGCAGTATACATAACCATATTGACCGAAACTCTGAAATTTGAGCATGAAAATTTAAGTTTCGCATAGGAGTTGCAATATCTATCAAAAATAATCTATCTATCTGAAAAAAGTCTGAAGATTTATAGACTTCCTGGCGTTTTATGTCTGAAAATAATTGACCTCTGTGGCGAAAACGCCAACTAGTCTACCGTTTTCCTTTAAAAGTAGCTAACTAGCCCGAGGGTAGTATTTAAGTCTGTTTTGCTGTAACGGTGGTTCTTAGAATTTTTCCGATGCCCACAACAGATAGGAACCTCTTCTACCGATACTCTAAGTTGTGCGTTTGAAAACTGATAGTTCGCAAAGAAATTTGCAGTATACAAAACCATTTTGTCTGAAAAATATAAATTCGAGTATAAATATTATAAAAATGACTAACTTCCCTCTTAAAACTTTCAAACATGAATATAAAAACCGAACTTTGGCATAGAAATCAAATTTCACAGTTATGATATTAAAAAATTACAAAAAATTATAACTTTGCAGTATACATAACCATATTGACCGAAACTCTGAAATTTGAGCATGAAAATTTAAGTTTCGCATAGGAGTTGCAATATCTATCAAAAATAATCTATCTATCTGAAAAAAGTCTGAAGATTTATAGACTTCCTGGCGTTTTATGTCTGAAAATAATTGACCTCTGTGGCGAAAACGCCAACTAGTCTACCGTTTTCCTTTAAAAGTAGCTAACTAGCCCGAGGGTAGTATTAAGGTCTGTTTTGCTGTAACGGTGGTTCTTAGAATTTTTCCGATGCCCACAACAAATAGGAACCTCTTCTACCGATACTCTGAATTGTGCGTTTGAAAACTGATAGTTCGCAAAGAAATTTGCAGTATACAAAACCATTTTGTCTGAAAAATATAAATTCGAGTATAAATATTATAAAAATGACTAACTTCCCTCTTAAAACTTTCAAACATGAATATAAAAACCGAACTTTGGCATAGAAATGCAAATTTCACAGTTATGATATTAAAAAATTACAAAAAATTATAACTATGCAGTATACATAACCATATTGACCGAAACTCTGAAATTTGAGCATGAAAATTTAAGTTTCGCATAGGAGTTGCAATATCTATCAAAAATAATCTATCTATCTGAAAAAAGTCTGAAGATTTATAGACTTCCTGGCGTTTTATGTCTGAAAATAATTGACCTCTGTGGCGAATACGCCAACTAGTCTACCGTTTTCCTTTAAAAGTAGCTAACTAGCACGAGGGTAGTATTAAGGTCTGTTTTGCTGTAACGGTGGTTCTTAGAATTTTTCCGATGCCCACAACAGATAGGAACCTCTTCTACCGATACTCTAAGTTGTGCGTTTGAAAACTGATAGTTCGCAAAGAAATTTGCAGTATACAAAACCATTTTGTCTGAAAAATATAAATTCGAGTATAAATATTATAAAAATGACTAACTTCCCTCTTAAAACTTTCAAACATGAATATAAAAACCGAACTTTGGCATAGAAATGCAAATTTCACAGTTATGATATTAAAAAATTACAAAAAATTATAACTTTGCAGTATACATAACCATATTGACCGAAACTCTGAAATTTGAGCATGAAAATTTAAGTTTCGCATAGGAGTTGCAATATCTATCAAAAATAATCTATCTATCTGAAAAAAGTCTGAAGATTTATAGACTTCCTGGCGTTTTATGTCTGAAAATAATTGACCTCTGTGGCGAAAACGCCAACTAGTCTACCGTTTTCCTTTAAAAGTAGCTAACTAGCCCGAGGGTAGTATTTAAGTCTGTTTTGCTGTAACGGTGGTTCTTAGAATTTTTCCGATGCCCACAACAGATAGGAACCTCTTCTACCGATACTCTAAGTTGTGCGTTTGAAAACTGATAGTTCGCAAAGAAATTTGCAGTATACAAAACCATTTTGTCTGAAAAATATAAATTCGAGTATAAATATTATAAAAATGACTAACTTCCCTCTTAAAACTTTCAAACATGAATATAAAAACCGAACTTTGGCATAGAAATCAAATTTCACAGTTATGATATTAAAAAATTACAAAAAATTATAACTTTGCAGTATACATAACCATATTGACCGAAACTCTGAAATTTGAGCATGAAAATTTAAGTTTCGCATAGGAGTTGCAATATCTATCAAAAATAATCTATCTATCTGAAAAAAGTCTGAAGATTTATAGACTTCCTGGCGTTTTATGTCTGAAAATAATTGACCTCTGTGGCGAATACGCCAACTAGTCTACCGTTTTCCTTTAAAAGTAGCTAACTAGCACGAGGGTAGTATTAAGGTCTGTTTTGCTGTAACGGTGGTTCTTAGAATTTTTCCGATGCCCACAACAGATAGGAACCTCTTCTACCGATACTCTAAGTTGTGCGTTTGAAAACTGATAGTTCGCAAAGAAATTTGCAGTATACAAAACCATTTTGTCTGAAAAATATAAATTCGAGTATAAATATTATAAAAATGACTAACTTCCCTCTTAAAACTTTCAAACATGAATATAAAAACCGAACTTTGGCATAGAAATGCAAATTTCACAGTTATGATATTAAAAAATTACAAAAAATTATAACTTTGCAGTATACATAACCATATTGACCGAAACTCTGAAATTTGAGCATGAAAATTTAAGTTTCGCATAGGAGTTGCAATATCTATCAAAAATAATCTATCTATCTGAAAAAAGTCTGAAGATTTATAGACTTCCTGGCGTTTTATGTCTGAAAATAATTGACCTCTGTGGCGAAAACGCCAACTAGTCTACCGTTTTCCTTTAAAAGTAGCTAACTAGCCCGAGGGTAGTATTTAAGTCTGTTTTGCTGTAACGGTGGTTCTTAGAATTTTTCCGATGCCCACAACAGATAGGAACCTCTTCTACCGATACTCTAAGTTGTGCGTTTGAAAACTGATAGTTCGCAAAGAAATTTGCAGTATACAAAACCATTTTGTCTGAAAAATATAAATTCGAGTATAAATATTATAAAAATGACTAACTTCCCTCTTAAAACTTTCAAACATGAATATAAAAACCGAACTTTGGCATAGAAATCAAATTTCACAGTTATGATATTAAAAAATTACAAAAAATTATAACTTTGCAGTATACATAACCATATTGACCGAAACTCTGAAATTTGAGCATGAAAATTTAAGTTTCGCATAGGAGTTGCAATATCTATCAAAAATAATCTATCTATCTGAAAAAAGTCTGAAGATTTATAGACTTCCTGGCGTTTTATGTCTGAAAATAATTGACCTCTGTGGCGAAAACGCCAACTAGTCTACCGTTTTCCTTTAAAAGTAGCTAACTAGCCCGAGGGTAGTATTAAGGTCTGTTTTGCTGTAACGGTGGTTCTTAGAATTTTTCCGATGCCCACAACAAATAGGAACCTCTTCTACCGATACTCTGAATTGTGCGTTTGAAAACTGATAGTTCGCAAAGAA
This sequence comes from Ctenicera cuprea, assembly GCA_958336395.1. Lineage (NCBI taxonomy): Eukaryota > Metazoa > Arthropoda > Insecta > Coleoptera > Elateridae > Ctenicera > Ctenicera cuprea. Next base: position 12,791 of record CATVIB010000035.1, read on the forward strand.
ATTTGCAGTATACAAAACCATTTTGTCTGAAAAATATAAATTCGAGTATAAATATTATAAAAATGACTAACTTCCCTCTTAAAACTTTCAAACATGAATATAAAAACCGAACTTTGGCATAGAAATGCAAATTTCACAGTTATGATATTAAAAAATTACAAAAAATTATAACTATGCAGTATACATAACCATATTGACCGAAACTCTGAAATTTGAGCATGAAAATTTAAGTTTCGCATAGGAGTTGCAATATCTATCAAAAATAATCTATCTATCTGAAAAAAGTCTGAAGATTTATAGACTTCCTGGCGTTTTATGTCTGAAAATAATTGACCTCTGTGGCGAATACGCCAACTAGTCTACCGTTTTCCTTTAAAAGTAGCTAACTAGCACGAGGGTAGTATTAAGGTCTGTTTTGCTGTAACGGTGGTTCTTAGAATTTTTCCGATGCCCACAACAGATAGGAACCTCTTCTACCGATACTCTAAGTTGTGCGTTTGAAAACTGATAGTTCGCAAAGAAATTTGCAGTATACAAAACCATTTTGTCTGAAAAATATAAATTCGAGTATAAATATTATAAAAATGACTAACTTCCCTCTTAAAACTTTCAAACATGAATATAAAAACCGAACTTTGGCATAGAAATGCAAATTTCACAGTTATGATATTAAAAAATTACAAAAAATTATAACTTTGCAGTATACATAACCATATTGACCGAAACTCTGAAATTTGAGCATGAAAATTTAAGTTTCGCATAGGAGTTGCAATATCTATCAAAAATAATCTATCTATCTGAAAAAAGTCTGAAGATTTATAGACTTCCTGGCGTTTTATGTCTGAAAATAATTGACCTCTGTGGCGAAAACGCCAACTAGTCTACCGTTTTCCTTTAAAAGTAGCTAACTAGCCCGAGGGTAGTATTTAAGTCTGTTTTGCTGTAACGGTGGTTCTTAGAATTTTTCCGATGCCCACAACAGATAGGAACCTCTTCTACCGATACTCTAAGTTGTGCGTTTGAAAACTGATAGTTCGCAAAGAAATTTGCAGTATACAAAACCATTTTGTCTGAAAAATATAAATTCGAGTATAAATATTATAAAAATGACTAACTTCCCTCTTAAAACTTTCAAACATGAATATAAAAACCGAACTTTGGCATAGAAATCAAATTTCACAGTTATGATATTAAAAAATTACAAAAAATTATAACTTTGCAGTATACATAACCATATTGACCGAAACTCTGAAATTTGAGCATGAAAATTTAAGTTTCGCATAGGAGTTGCAATATCTATCAAAAATAATCTATCTATCTGAAAAAAGTCTGAAGATTTATAGACTTCCTGGCGTTTTATGTCTGAAAATAATTGACCTCTGTGGCGAAAACGCCAACTAGTCTACCGTTTTCCTTTAAAAGTAGCTAACTAGCCCGAGGGTAGTATTAAGGTCTGTTTTGCTGTAACGGTGGTTCTTAGAATTTTTCCGATGCCCACAACAAATAGGAACCTCTTCTACCGATACTCTGAATTGTGCGTTTGAAAACTGATAGTTCGCAAAGAAATTTGCAGTATACAAAACCATTTTGTCTGAAAAATATAAATTCGAGTATAAATATTATAAAAATGACTAACTTCCCTCTTAAAACTTTCAAACATGAATATAAAAACCGAACTTTGGCATAGAAATGCAAATTTCACAGTTATGATATTAAAAAATTACAAAAAATTATAACTATGCAGTATACATAACCATATTGACCGAAACTCTGAAATTTGAGCATGAAAATTTAAGTTTCGCATAGGAGTTGCAATATCTATCAAAAATAATCTATCTATCTGAAAAAAGTCTGAAGATTTATAGACTTCCTGGCGTTTTATGTCTGAAAATAATTGACCTCTGTGGCGAAAACGCCAACTAGTCTACCGTTTTCCTTTAAAAGTAGCTAACTAGCCCGAGGGTAGTATTAAGGTCTGTTTTGCTGTAACGGTGGTTCTTAGAATTTTTCCGATGCCCACAACAAATAGGAACCTCTTCTACCGATACTCTGAATTGTGCGTTTGAAAACTGATAGTTCGCAAAGAAATTTGCAGTATACAAAACCATTTTGTCTGAAAAATATAAATTCGAGTATAAATATTATAAAAATGACTAACTTCCCTCTTAAAACTTTCAAACATGAATATAAAAACCGAACTTTGGCATAGAAATGCAAATTTCACAGTTATGATATTAAAAAATTACAAAAAATTATAACTTTGCAGTATACATAACCATATTGACCGAAACTCTGAAATTTGAGCATGAAAATTTAAGTTTCGCATAGGAGTTGCAATATCTATCAAAAATAATCTATCTATCTGAAAAAAGTCTGAAGATTTATAGACTTCCTGGCGTTTTATGTCTGAAAATAATTGACCTCTGTGGCGAATACGCCAACTAGTCTACCGTTTTCCTTTAAAAGTAGCTAACTAGCACGAGGGTAGTATTAAGGTCTGTTTTGCTGTAACGGTGGTTCTTAGAATTTTTCCGATGCCCACAACAGATAGGAACCTCTTCTACCGATACTCTAAGTTGTGCGTTTGAAAACTGATAGTTCGCAAAGAAATTTGCAGTATACAAAACCATTTTGTCTGAAAAATATAAATTCGAGTATAAATATTATAAAAATGACTAACTTCCCTCTTAAAACTTTCAAACATGAATATAAAAACCGAACTTTGGCATAGAAATGCAAATTTCACAGTTATGATATTAAAAAATTACAAAAAATTATAACTTTGCAGTATACATAACCATATTGACCGAAACTCTGAAATTTGAGCATGAAAATTTAAGTTTCGCATAGGAGTTGCAATATCTATCAAAAATAATCTATCTATCTGAAAAAAGTCTGAAGATTTATAGACTTCCTGGCGTTTTATGTCTGAAAATAATTGACCTCTGTGGCGAAAACGCCAACTAGTCTACCGTTTTCCTTTAAAAGTAGCTAACTAGCCCGAGGGTAGTATTTAAGTCTGTTTTGCTGTAACGGTGGTTCTTAGAATTTTTCCGATGCCCACAACAGATAGGAACCTCTTCTACCGATACTCTAAGTTGTGCGTTTGAAAACTGATAGTTCGCAAAGAAATTTGCAGTATATAAAACCATTTTGTCTGAAAAATATAAATTCGAGTATAAATATTATAAAAATGACTAACTTCCCTCTTAAAACTGTCAAACATGAATATAAAAACCGAACTTTGGCATAGAAATGCAAATTTCACAGTTATGATATTAAAAAATTACAAAAAATTATAACTATGCAGTATACATAACCATATTGACCGAAACTCTGAAATTTGAGCATGAAAATTTAAGTTTCGCATAGGAGTTGCAATATCTATCAAAAATAATCTATCTATCTGAAAAAAGTCTGAAGATTTATAGACTTCCTGGCGTTTTATGTCTGAAAATAATTGACCTCTGTGGCGAATACGCCAACTAGTCTACCGTTTTCCTTTAAAAGTAGCTAACTAGCACGAGGGTAGTATTAAGGTCTGTTTTGCTGTAACGGTGGTTCTTAGAATTTTTCCGATGCCCACAACAGATAGGAACCTCTTCTACCGATACTCTAAGTTGTGCGTTTGAAAACTGATAGTTCGCAAAGAAATTTGCAGTATACAAAACCATTTTGTCTGAAAAATATAAATTCGAGTATAAATATTATAAAAATGACTAACTTCCCTCTTAAAACTTTCAAACATGAATATAAAAACCGAACTTTGGCATAGAAATGCAAATTTCACAGTTATGATATTAAAAAATTACAAAAAATTATAACTTTGCAGTATACATAACCATATTGACCGAAACTCTGAAATTTGAGCATGAAAATTTAAGTTTCGCATAGGAGTTGCAATATCTATCAAAAATAATCTATCTATCTGAAAAAAGTCTGAAGATTTATAGACTTCCTGGCGTTTTATGTCTGAAAATAATTGACCTCTGTGGCGAAAACGCCAACTAGTCTACCGTTTTCCTTTAAAAGTAGCTAACTAGCCCGAGGGTAGTATTTAAGTCTGTTTTGCTGTAACGGTGGTTCTTAGAATTTTTCCGATGCCCACAACAGATAGGAACCTCTTCTACCGATACTCTAAGTTGTGCGTTTGAAAACTGATAGTTCGCAAAGAAATTTGCAGTATACAAAACCATTTTGTCTGAAAAATATAAATTCGAGTATAAATATTATAAAAATGACTAACTTCCCTCTTAAAACTTTCAAACATGAATATAAAAACCGAACTTTGGCATAGAAATCAAATTTCACAGTTATGATATTAAAAAATTACAAAAAATTATAACTTTGCAGTATACATAACCATATTGACCGAAACTCTGAAATTTGAGCATGAAAATTTAAGTTTCGCATAGGAGTTGCAATATCTATCAAAAATAATCTATCTATCTGAAAAAAGTCTGAAGATTTATAGACTTCCTGGCGTTTTATGTCTGAAAATAATTGACCTCTGTGGCGAAAACGCCAACTAGTCTACCGTTTTCCTTTAAAAGTAGCTAACTAGCCCGAGGGTAGTATTAAGGTCTGTTTTGCTGTAACGGTGGTTCTTAGAATTTTTCCGATGCCCACAACAAATAGGAACCTCTTCTACCGATACTCTGAATTGTGCGTTTGAAAACTGATAGTTCGCAAAGAAATTTGCAGTATACAAAACCATTTTGTCTGAAAAATATAAATTCGAGTATAAATATTATAAAAATGACTAACTTCCCTCTTAAAACTTTCAAACATGAATATAAAAACCGAACTTTGGCATAGAAATGCAAATTTCACAGTTATGATATTAAAAAATTACAAAAAATTATAACTATGCAGTATACATAACCATATTGACCGAAACTCTGAAATTTGAGCATGAAAATTTAAGTTTCGCATAGGAGTTGCAATATCTATCAAAAATAATCTATCTATCTGAAAAAAGTCTGAAGATTTATAGACTTCCTGGCGTTTTATGTCTGAAAATAATTGACCTCTGTGGCGAAAACGCCAACTAGTCTACCGTTTTCCTTTAAAAGTAGCTAACTAGCCCGAGGGTAGTATTAAGGTCTGTTTTGCTGTAACGGTGGTTCTTAGAATTTTTCCGATGCCCACAACAAATAGGAACCTCTTCTACCGATACTCTGAATTGTGCGTTTGAAAACTGATAGTTCGCAAAGAAATTTGCAGTATACAAAACCATTTTGTCTGAAAAATATAAATTCGAGTATAAATATTATAAAAATGACTAACTTCCCTCTTAAAACTTTCAAACATGAATATAAAAACCGAACTTTGGCATAGAAATGCAAATTTCACAGTTATGATATTAAAAAATTACAAAAAATTATAACTTTGCAGTATACATAACCATATTGACCGAAACTCTGAAATTTGAGCATGAAAATTTAAGTTTCGCATAGGAGTTGCAATATCTATCAAAAATAATCTATCTATCTGAAAAAAGTCTGAAGATTTATAGACTTCCTGGCGTTTTATGTCTGAAAATAATTGACCTCTGTGGCGAATACGCCAACTAGTCTACCGTTTTCCTTTAAAAGTAGCTAACTAGCACGAGGGTAGTATTAAGGTCTGTTTTGCTGTAACGGTGGTTCTTAGAATTTTTCCGATGCCCACAACAGATAGGAACCTCTTCTACCGATACTCTAAGTTGTGCGTTTGAAAACTGATAGTTCGCAAAGAAATTTGCAGTATACAAAACCATTTTGTCTGAAAAATATAAATTCGAGTATAAATATTATAAAAATGACTAACTTCCCTCTTAAAACTTTCAAACATGAATATAAAAACCGAACTTTGGCATAGAAATGCAAATTTCACAGTTATGATATTAAAAAATTACAAAAAATTATAACTTTGCAGTATACATAACCATATTGACCGAAACTCTGAAATTTGAGCATGAAAATTTAAGTTTCGCATAGGAGTTGCAATATCTATCAAAAATAATCTATCTATCTGAAAAAAGTCTGAAGATTTATAGACTTCCTGGCGTTTTATGTCTGAAAATAATTGACCTCTGTGGCGAAAACGCCAACTAGTCTACCGTTTTCCTTTAAAAGTAGCTAACTAGCCCGAGGGTAGTATTTAAGTCTGTTTTGCTGTAACGGTGGTTCTTAGAATTTTTCCGATGCCCACAACAGATAGGAACCTCTTCTACCGATACTCTAAGTTGTGCGTTTGAAAACTGATAGTTCGCAAAGAAATTTGCAGTATATAAAACCATTTTGTCTGAAAAATATAAATTCGAGTATAAATATTATAAAAATGACTAACTTCCCTCTTAAAACTTTCAAACATGAATATAAAAACCGAACTTTGGCATAGAAATGCAAATTTCACAGTTATGATATTAAAAAATTACAAAAAATTATAACTTTGCAGTATACATAACCATATTGACCGAAACTCTGAAATTTGAGCATGAAAATTTAAGTTTCGCATAGGAGTTGCAATATCTATCAAAAATAATCTATCTATCTGAAAAAAGTCTGAAGATTTATAGACTTCCTGGCGTTTTATGTCTGAAAATAATTGACCTCTGTGGCGAAAACGCCAACTAGTCTACCGTTTTCCTTTAAAAGTAGCTAACTAGCCCGAGGGTAGTATTAAGGTCTGTTTTGCTGTAACGGTGGTTCTTAGAATTTTTCCGATGCCCACAACAGATAGGAACCTCTTCTACCGATACTCTAAATTGTGCGTTTGAAAACTGATAGTTCGCAAAGAAATTTGCAGTATACAAAACCAGTTTGTCTGAAAAATATAAATTCGAGTATAAATATTATAAAAATGACTAACTTCGCTCTTAAAACTTTCAAACATGAATATAAAAACCGAACTTTGGCATAGAAATGCAAATTTCACAGTTATTATATTAAAAAATTACAAAAAATTATAACTTTGCAGTATACATAACCATATTCACCGAAACTCTGAAATTTGAGCATGAAAATTTAAGTTTCGCATAGGAGTTGCAATATCTATCAAAAATAATCTATCTATCTGAAAAAAGTCTGAAGATTTATAGACTTCCTGGCGTTTTATGTCTAAAAATAATTGACCTCTGTGGCGAAAACGCCAACTAGTCTACCGTTTTCCTTTAAAAGTAGCTAACTAGCCCGAGGGTAGTATTAAGGTCTGTTTTGCTGTAACGGTGGTTCTTAGAATTTTTCCGATGCCCACAACAGATAGGAACCTCTTCTACCGATACTCTAAATTGTGCTTTTGAAAACTGATAGTTCGCAAAGAAATTTGCAGTATACAAAACCATTTTGTCTGAAAAATATAAATTCGAGTATAAATATTATAAAAATGACTAACTTCGCTCTTAAAACTTTCAAACATGAATATAAAAACCGAACTTTGGCATAGAAATGCAAATTTCACAGTTATTATATTAAAAAATTACAAAAAATTATAACTTTGCAGTATACATAACCATATTGACCGAAACTCTGAAATTTGAGCATGAAAATTTAAGTTTCGCATAGGAGTTGCAATATCTATCAAAAATAATCTATCTATCTGAAAAAAGTCTGAAGATTTATAGACTTCCTGGCGTTTTATGTCTGAAAATAATTGACCTCTGTGGCGAAAACGCCAACTAGTCCACCGTTTTACTTTAAAAATAGCTAACTAGCCCGAGGGTAGTATTTAAGTCTGTTTTGCTGTAACGGTGGTTCTTAGAATTTTTCCGATGCCCACAACAGATAGGAACCTCTTCTACCGATACTCTAAGTTGTGCGTTTGAAAACTGATAGTTCGCAAAGAAATTTGCAGTATACAAAACCATTTTGTCTGAAAAATATAAATTCGAGTATAAATATTATAAAAATGACTAACTTCCCTCTTAAAACTTTCAAACATGAATATAAAAACCGAACTTTGGCATAGAAATGCAAATTTCACAGTTATGATATTAAAAAATTACAAAAAATTATAACTTTGCAGTATACATAACCATATTGACCGAAACTCTGAAATTTGAGCATGAAAATTTAAGTTTCGCATAGGAGTTGCAATATCTATCAAAAATAATCTATCTATCTGAAAAAAGTCTGAAGATTTATAGACTTCCTGGCGTTTTATGTCTGAAAATAATTGACCTCTGTGGCGAAAACGCCAACTAGTCTACCGTTTTTCTTTAAAAGTAGCTAACTAGCCCGAGGGTAGTGTGGTGTTGGTAGGGGATGTTTATTATTTTATTAAATAAAACACTAGTTCCCTATTAACCAACTATATTTTATTAATGGTAACTTAACACTGGTGAACCAAAATGGGTCAGTGCGCAATGCATAAAATAGTTATGCGCAAGCCCAAAACTATAAATCTGTATAATACAAGAATGGGTACATCTCCCTCCTTTTATAAAAATAATAAAATGAACAAAATCAAATAATACTTTTTTTTTTCACTTGTATTTAAGTACTTCAGGAGGTTTGACCAATCTTCCATATTGGGTTACAATGTTTGTATATGTACAGGGTTCATTATCTTTAAACAAACTGTTATCTAAATCTAAATCATCGTCACTTAAATTATTTACATTTTCTTCGATTTTTACAATTTCATTATTGGCAGAAAGAGGATGACCTAAGGGTTCTATAGAAATAAATTTTCGATTCCTGTCAAGAACATTTCCTCCTTCCAGCTGTATTTTGTAAGACCTGGGAGTAGGATTCTTTCTAATAATTACACCCTTATGCCATTCTCTTCCTCTCTGCACTCTAACATTTTGACCTGCATCTAAATTATTTAATGGTTTTGCATGCAAATCATAGTAGAACTTTTGTTTGTTCTGCTTTGCGCCTAGAATGTTTTTAATATTATCTAAATTTACCGGTTTGGGCATTAATTTTTGATCTGTGGTTGGTAGAATACCTCTCAGTCGTCTACCCATTAATATTTGGGCTGGTGAACCTATACCGTCTCCTATAGGGGTATTTCTGTACTCGAGTAGTACTAAATATGGGTCTTTGGCATCAAGAACAGCCTTTTTTAACATCATTTTTACAGTTTTGATGGCTCTTTCTACCATACCATTTGATTGTGGATATGTTGGAGTCGAGTTTACAATTCCAAAGTCCCATAATTTAGAAAAGTTTTTGAAATATTCACTGGAAAACTGAGGTCCATTATCAGACACAACTGTTTCAGGAATACCATTTTTCGCAAAAATTGATTTTAAGTGGTTTATAACAGATAAACTCGTAGTACTTTGTAATATAGAAAGTTCAACAAATTTAGATAAATAATCAATTACTAATAAATAATATTTGTTTCTTAATTGAAAAATATCAATCCCTACTTTTTGCCACGGTCTTTCGGGAATAGTATGAGGTATCAGGGGTTCTTTTTGTTTTGAACTTTGGTAAAAATTACAAGTTTCGCAAGATGCTACTAATTTTTCAATGTCAGTAGACATTCCCGGCCAATATATGTATTCTCTAGCGCGAGATTTACTTTTTTCTTGGCCTAAATGAGGGTAATGCACTCGATTTAACATTTCTTTGCGAAGGTTTTTCGGAACAATTAACTTATCTTCTTTAAAAAGTAATCCGTTGATTTCAGTTATATCATTTCTAAATTTATAATATGGTTTTACACTTTGATCTAATTCTGAGAATTCCGGCCACCCATTTTTTGTATAACTGTTTATAGTTTTTAAAATTACATCAGTTTTAGTTTCATTTTGAAAATTTTTAAACTGATTAGCAGACATGGGTAACGATTGAATTACAATTTCTTCTTGAGATCTCAAAATACTGTCTATTTCGTGGTTTTCTTCATCAGTTAAATATGCTCTACTTAACGTATCGGCAATGAATTGTTCTTTTCCGGGCTTATATGTAACAAATAAGTGAAAAGGTTGCAACTTTATAAGCATTCTTTGAATTCTAGCCGTTGTTGAATTAAGAGGTTTGTTAAAAATACCTACGAGTGGTTTATGGTCAGTTTGAACTACTACTTTCTTACCATAAATGTACTGATAAAACTTTTCGCAAGCAAAGACAATAGCATAAAGCTCCTTTTCGATTTGAGCGTAATTTTTCTGAGTAGCTGTCAGAGCTTTCGAGGCATAAGCTACTGGTAAATTTTCTTGTAATAGGCAAGATCCTATACCGTTTTGTGAGCTGTCCGTTGATATCACCACGGGCTTATCAACGTCATAATACCTCAAAACCGGTGCATTGCTTAGAGCCTTCTTTAATTCGTTAAAAGCTTTGTTATGAATGTCATACCAGTGCCACACAACATTTTTATGACATAACTCTCGTAAAGGGGTACTAATTTCAGAAAAATTTGGAATATAACGACTAACGTAATTAGCCATGCCTAAAAATCTTTCTACTGCTTTTTTATCCTTAGGAGTTGGCATATTCCTAATCGCTTTAACCTTATTTTCGTCAACAACAACACCATTTCGGGTTAACTGGTGACCCATATAAACGATTTCTTGAACACAAAATTTACATTTTTCTTTATTTAATTTCAAATTGTATTTCGATATTCGCTCTAGTACTTGTTCCAGACGCTTATCATGTTGTTCCTTAGTGACACCAAACACTAAAATATCATCAATATATGTATGAACACCCTCAATATTATCTAGAATTTGTTTAATTGTTCTATGAAAAATTTCAGGGGCTGAGTTTAAACCCATCGGAAGCCTTAAATAGCGGTATCTACCGAATGGGGTATTAAATGTACATAATTTGGAACTATCGTTATCTAATCTGATCTGATAAAAACCTTGACTCGCGTCCAAAATGCTAAACCACTTTGCTCCTGAAAGTTTTCCAAAGATTTCGTCTGCAGTGGGAATTTGAAAATGTTCCCTTTGAATTGCTTTGTTTAGCTCCCTAGGATCTAAACAAATTCGTATTTTGCCAGATGGTTTTCTGACAATAACAACAGAGTTTACCCACGGTGTGGGTTCTTCAATCTTAGAAATAATACCTAAATTTTCTAAATTATCTAATTCATTTTTGTATTCGTTTTTTAAAGCTAGCGGTACTTTTCTTGGAGCATGCACCACTGGTTTTACACTGGCATCAATAACAATACGATAAGGTTTAACTTTTAGACAGCCAACACCATCAAAAATGTGTTGATACTTTTTTAATATTTCGTTTCTATCTAAAATTGTCATTAGGCGGTTGATAAGATTTAACTCTTCGCATGCTTCGATGCCCAAAACCGGAGGTGCATTCTCCTTCACAACGAAAAAATCTAGAACATAATTAGCATTTTTGTATTCACATTTTAAATTACAGTGTCCCAAAACTGTTATTAATGAACCTGTGTATGTACTAATTTTATCATTAGTTTCTTCCAAAAGAATGTTATTATTATTGTTTTGTAATATCTCAAAACTTGAAAGCGGTAGGCAATTTACCTGTGCCCCCGTATCTACTCTAAAGTCAAATTTCACGTTGTTGGAAAATTTTAAAGAAACAATCCAATTTTTTGATTTATTGACGTTAATCGAGTTAATCATACCTAAAAATAGATTTTCCATACTATTTTCCAAAGTGTTAACTGTGCGCACTTTATACAATTTATCTTGAGTACACTTAGACTCGAAATGACCTTTGGTTTTGCAATGTCTACAAAAATGTTGAAACGCCGGGCATTTGAATCTGCGATGGTGACCTCCGCATCGCCAGCAGGTGCCATTCGTTGATCGAGTACGAGTCGTCGAAGATGTTGCGCCAGCTGGGATCATTTCGCGGTCATTTCTTGCACTTCGCTGTGGAGTATACGTACGTTTTTTGGCACTTACGCGATTTACTTCGAGGGACGAGGACATTTCGCACATTCCTGAAACACCCGCGATGCTTTGAGCTTGTTGTTTCGAAATTTCCGAAGCCCTGCACGTAGTTAGCGCTTTCTCTAATGTGAGATCACTATCTTCGAGCAATTTTTCTCGAAGTCGCGCACTTTTCACTCCACATACCAATCTATCCCGTATTAGATCGTTGCACAAATCCTTAAATTCGCAATTAGCTGCTAAGGACTTTAACTCCGTCACATAAAAGTCAATGGACTCCTCGGGAAGTTGATTTCGGATGAAAAATTTGTGGCGTTCGAATGTAATGTTTTTTTTCGGATTAAAATACGTACTAAATTTTGCGATAAGAACGTTAATTTTGTTCTTTTCTGCTTCCGTAAAAGTAAACGTACTATAAATTTCAAAGCACTCTTCTCCGATGTAATGTAGGAGTACCGCGCACTGATTTTCCTCAGGCTTTTTGCTAACATCACTGGCGATTAGATAGTTTTTGAATCTTCTAATCCATTTTTGCCAGTTTTCGTTCAGGTTGCCGCTCATTGTCATTGGCGATAAAGTACGGTCCGCCATTATGCACGCCGTAAATTTTACGAAAAATATGATTCTTTATCTCAAACTATTATTACTTTTACTGTGATTTTTTGCACAATAACGTATAGTTCTTAAAAAACCGACTGCGCCATGTGGTGTTGGTAGGGGATGTTTATTATTTTATTAAATAAAACACTAGTTCCCTATTAACCAACTATATTTTATTAATGGTAACTTAACACTGGTGAACCCAAAATGGGTCAGTGCGCAATGCATAAAATAGTTATGCGCAAGCCCAAAACTATAAATCTGTATAATACAAGAATGGGTACAGGTAGTATTTAAGTCTGTTTTGCTGTAACGGTGGTTCTTAGAATTTTTCCGATGCCCACAACAGAAAGGAACCTCTTCTACCGATACTCTGAATTGTGCGTTTGAAAACTGATAGTTCGCAAAGAAATTTGCAGTATACAAAACCATTTTGTCTGAAAAATATAAATTCGAGTATAAATATTATAAAAATGACTAACTTCCCTCTTAAAACTTTCAAACATGAATATAAAAACCGAACTTTGGCATAGAAATGCAAATTTCACAGTTATGATATTAAAAAATTACAAAAAATTATAACTTTGCAGTATACATAACCATATTGACCGAAACTCTGAAATTTGAGCATGAAAATTTAAGTTTCGCATAGGAGTTGCAATATCTATCAAAAATAATCTATCTATCTGAAAAAAGTCTGAAGATTTATAGACTTCCTGGCGTTTTATGTCTGAAAATAATTGACCTCTGTGGGGAAAACGCCAACTAGTCTACCGTTTTCCTTTAAAAATAGCTAACTAGCCCGAGGGTAGTATTTAAGTCTGTTTTGCTGTAACGGTGGTTCTTAGAATTTTTCCGATGCCCACAACAGATAGGAACCTCTTCTACCGATACTCTGAATTGTGCGTTTGAAAACTGATAGTTCGCAAAGAAATTTGCAGTATACAAAACCATTTTGTCTGAAAAATATAAATTCGAGTATAAATATTATAAAAATGACTAACTTCCCTCTTAAAACTTTCAAACATGAATATGAAAACCGAACTTTCGCATAGAAATGCAAATTTCACAGTTATGATATTAAAAAATTACAAAAAATTATAACTTTGCAGTATGCATAACCATATTGACCGAAACTCTGAAATTTGAGCATGAAAATCTAAGTTTCGCATAGGAGTTGCAATATCTATCAAAAATAATCTATCTATCTGAAAAAAGTCTGAAGATTTATAGACTTCCTGGCGTTTTATGTCTGAAAATAATTGACCTCTGTGGGGAAAACGCCAACTAGTCTACCGTTTTCCTTTAAAAATAGCTAACTAGCCCGAGGGTAGTATTTAAGTCTGTTTTGCTGTAACGGTGGTTCTTAGAATTTTTCCGATGCCCACAACAGATAGGAACCTCTTCTACCGATACTCTGAATTGTGCGTTTGAAAACTGATAGTTCGCAAAGAAATTTGCAGTATACAAAACCATTTTGTCTGAAAAATATAAATTCGAGTATAAATATTATAAAAATGACTAACTTCCCTCTTAAAACTTTCAAACATGAATATGAAAACCGAACTTTCGCATAGAAATGCAAATTTCACAGTTATGATATTAAAAAATTACAAAAAATTATAACTTTGCAGTATACATAACCATATTGACCGAAACTCTGAAATTTGAGCATGAACATTTAAGTTTCGCATAGGAGTTGCAATATCTATCAAAAATAATCTATCTATCTGAAAAAAGTCTGAAGATTTATAGACTTCCTGGCGTTTTATGTCTGAAAATAATTGACCTCTGTGGCGAAAACGCCAACTAGTCTACCGTTTTTCTTTAAAAGTAGCTAACTAGCCCGAGGGTAGTATTTAAGTCTGTTTTGCTGTAACGGTGGTTCTTAGAATTTTTCCGATGCCCACAACAGAAAGGAACCTCTTCTACCGATACTCTGAATTGTGCGTTTGAAAACTGATAGTTCGCAAAGAAATTTGCAGTATACAAAACCATTTTGTCTGAAAAATATAAATTCGAGTATAAATATTATAAAAATGACTAACTTCCCTCTTAAAACTTTCAAACATGAATATAAAAACCGAACTTTGGCATAGAAATGCAAATTTCACAGTTATGATATTAAAAAATTACAAAAAATTATAACTTTGCAGTATACATAACCATATTCACCGAAACTCTGAAATTTGAGCATGAAAATTTAAGTTTCGCATAGGAGTTGCAATATCTATCAAAAATAATCTATCTATCTGAAAAAAGTCTGAAGATTTATAGATTTCCTGGCGTTTTATGTCTGAAAATAATTGACCTCTGTGGGGAAAACGCCAACTAGTCTACCGTTTTCCTTTAAAAATAGCTAACTAGCCCGAGGGTAGTATTTAAGTCTGTTTTGCTGTAACGGTGGTTCTTAGAATTTTTCCGATGCCCACAACAGATAGGAACCTCTTCTACCGATACTCTGAATTGTGCGTTTGAAAACTGATAGTTCGCAAAGAAATTTGCAGTATACAAAACCATTTTGTCTGAAAAATATAAATTCGAGTATAAATATTATAAAAATGACTAACTTCCCTCTTAAAACTTTCAAACATGAATATGAAAACCGTACTTTCGCATAGAAATGCAAATTTCACAGTTATGATATTAAAAAATTACAAAAAATTATAACTTTGCAGTATACATAACCATATTGACCGAAACTCTGAAATTTGAGCATGAAAATCTAAGTTTCGCATAGGAGTTGCAATATCTATCAAAAATAATCTATCTATCTGAAAAAAGTCTGAAGATTTATAGACTTCCTGGCGTTTTATGTCTGAAAATAATTGACCTCTGTGGCGAAAACGCCAACTAGTCTACCGTTTTCCTTTAAAAATAGCTAACTAGCCCGAGGGTAGTATTTAAGTCTGTTTTGCTGTAACGGTGGTTCTTAGAATTTTTCCGATGCCCACAACAGATAGGAACCTCTTCTACCGATACTCTGAATTGTGCGTTTGAAAACTGATAGTTCGCAAAGAAATTTGCAGTATACAAAACCATTTTGTCTGAAAAATATAAATTGGAGTATAAATATTATAAAAATGACTAACTTCCCTCTTAAAACTTTCAAACATGAATATAAAAACCGAACTTTGTCATAGAAATGCAAATTTCACAGTTATGATATTAAAAAATTACAAAAAATTATAACTTTGCAGTATACATAACCATATTGACCGAAACTCTGAAATTTGAGCATGAAAATTTAAGTTTCGCATAGGAGTTGCAATATCTATCAAAAATAATCTATCTATCTGAAAAAAGTCTGAAGATTTATAGACTTCCTGGCGTTTTATGTCTGAAAATAATTGACCTCTGTGGCGAAAACGCCAACTAGTCTACCGTTTTTCTTTAAAAGTAGCTAACTAGCCCGAGGGTAGTATTTAAGTCTGTTTTGCTGTAACGGTGGTTCTTAGAATTTTTCCGATGCCCACAACAGAAAGGAACCTCTTCTACCGATACTCTGAATTGTGCGTTTGAAAACTGATAGTTCGCAAAGAAATTTGCAGTATACAAAACCATTTTGTCTGAAAAATATAAATTCGAGTATAAATATTATAAAAATGACTAACTTCCCTCTTAAAACTTTCAAACATGAATATAAAAACCGAACTTTGGCATAGAAATGCAAATTTCACAGTTATGATATTAAAAAATTACAAAAAATTATAACTTTGCAGTATACATAACCATATTGACCGAAACTCTGAAATTTGAGCATGAAAATTTAAGTTTCGCATAGGAGTTGCAATATCTATCAAAAATAATCTATCTATCTGAAAAAAGTCTGAAGATTTATAGATTTCCTGGCGTTTTATGTCTGAAAATAATTGACCTCTGTGGGGAA
Organism: Ctenicera cuprea; assembly: GCA_958336395.1. NCBI lineage: Eukaryota > Metazoa > Arthropoda > Insecta > Coleoptera > Elateridae > Ctenicera > Ctenicera cuprea. Next base: position 29,110 of record CATVIB010000035.1, read on the forward strand.
AACGCCAACTAGTCTACCGTTTTCCTTTAAAAATAGCTAACTAGCCCGAGGGTAGTATTTAAGTCTGTTTTGCTGTAACGGTGGTTCTTAGAATTTTTCCGATGCCCACAACAGATAGGAACCTCTTCTACCGATACTCTGAATTGTGCGTTTGAAAACTGATAGTTCGCAAAGAAATTTGCAGTATACAAAACCATTTTGTCTGAAAAATATAAATTCGAGTATAAATATTATAAAAATGACTAACTTCCCTCTTAAAACTTTCAAACATGAATATGAAAACCGTACTTTCGCATAGAAATGCAAATTTCACAGTTATGATATTAAAAAATTACAAAAAATTATAACTTTGCAGTATACATAACCATATTGACCGAAACTCTGAAATTTGAGCATGAAAATCTAAGTTTCGCATAGGAGTTGCAATATCTATCAAAAATAATCTATCTATCTGAAAAAAGTCTGAAGATTTATAGACTTCCTGGCGTTTTATGTCTGAAAATAATTGACCTCTGTGGCGAAAACGCCAACTAGTCTACCGTTTTCCTTTAAAAATAGCTAACTAGCCCGAGGGTAGTATTTAAGTCTGTTTTGCTGTAACGGTGGTTCTTAGAATTTTTCCGATGCCCACAACAGATAGGAACCTCTTCTACCGATACTCTGAATTGTGCGTTTGAAAACTGATAGTTCGCAAAGAAATTTGCAGTATACAAAACCATTTTGTCTGAAAAATATAAATTTGAGTATAAATATTATAAAAATGACTAACTTCCCTCTTAAAACTTTCAAACATGAATATAAAAACCGAACTTTGGCATAGAAATGCAAATTTCACAGTTATGATATTAAAAAATTACAAAAAATTATAACTTTGCAGTATACATAACCATATTGACCGAAACTCTGAAATTTGAGCATGAAAATTTAAGTTTCGCATAGGAGTTGCAATATCTATCAAAAATAATCTATCTATCTGAAAAAAGTCTGAAGATTTATAGACTTCCTGGCGTTTTATGTCTGAAAATAATTGACCTCTGTGGCGAAAACGCCAACTAGTCTACCGTTTTCCTTTAAAAGTAGCTAACTAGCCCGAGGGTAGTATTTAAGTCTGTTTTGCTGTAACGGTGGTTCTTAGAAATTTTCCGATGCCCACAACAAATAGGAACCTCTTCTACCGATACTCTGAATTGTGCGTTTGAAAACTGATAGTTCGCAAAGAAATTTGCAGTATACAAAACCATTTTGTCTGAAAAATATAAATTCGAGTATAAATATTATAAAAATGACTAACTTCCCTCTTAAAACTTTCAAACATGAATATAAAAACCGAACTTTGGCATAGAAATGCAAATTTCACAGTTATGATATTAAAAAATTACAAAAAATTATAACTTTGCAGTATACATAACCATATTGACCGAAACTCTGAAATTTGAGCATGAAAATTTAAGTTTCGCATAGGAGTTGCAATATCTATCAAAAATAATCTATCTATCTGAAAAAAGTCTGAAGATTTATAGACTTCCTGGCGTTTTATGTCTGAAAATAATTGACCTCTGTGGCGAAAACGCCAACTAGTCTACCGTTTTCCTTTAAAAGTAGCTAACTAGCCCGAGGGTAGTATTTAAGTCTGTTTTGCTGTAACGGTGGTTCTTAGAATTTTTCCGATGCCCACAACAGATAGGAACCTCTTCTACCGATACTCTGAGTTGTGCGTTTGAAAACTGATAGTTCGCAAAGAAATTTGCAGTATACAAAACCATTTTGTCTGAAAAATATAAATTCGAGTATAAATATTATAAAAATGACTAACTTCCCTCTTAAAACTTTCAAACATGAATATAAAAACCGAACTTTGGCATAGAAATGCAAATTTCACAGTTATGATATTAAAAAATTACAAAAAATTATAACTATGCAGTATACATAACCATATTGACCGAAACTCTGAAATTTGAGCATGAAAATTTAAGTTTCGCATAGGAGTTGCAATATCTATCAAAAATAATCTATCTATCTGAAAAAAGTCTGAAGATTTATAGACTTCCTGGCGTTTTATGTCTGAAAATAATTGACCTCTGTGGCGAAAACGCCAACTAGTCTACCGTTTTCCTTTAAAAGTAGCTAACTAGCCCGAGGGTAGTATTTAAGTCTGTTTTGCTGTAACGGTGGTTCTTAGAATTTTTCCGATGCCCACAACAGATAGGAACCTCTTCTACCGATACTCTAAGTTGTGCGTTTGAAAACTGATAGTTCGCAAAGAAATTTGCAGTATACAAAACCATTTTGTCTGAAAAATATAAATTCGAGTATAAATATTATAAAAATGACTAACTTCCCTCTTAAAACTTTCAAACATGAATATAAAAACCGAACTTTGGCATAGAAATGCAAATTTCACAGTTATGATATTAAAAAATTACAAAAAATTATAACTATGCAGTATACATAACCATATTGACCGTAACTCTGAAATTTGAGCATGAAAATTTAAGTTTCGCATAGGAGTTGCAATATCTATCAAAAATAATCTATCTATCTGAAAAAAGTCTGAAGATTTATAGACTTCCTGGCGTTTTATGTCTGAAAATAATTGACCTCTGTGGCGAAAACGCCAACTAGTCTACCGTTTTCCTTTAAAAGTAGCTAACTAGCCCGAGGGTAGTATTTAAGTCTGTTTTGCTGTAACGGTGGTTCTTAGAATTTTTCCGATGCCCACAACAGATAGGAACCTCTTCTACCGATACTCTAAGTTGTGCGTTTGAAAACTGATAGTTCGCAAAGAAATTTGCAGTATACAAAACCATTTTGTCTGAAAAATATAAATTCGAGTATAAATATTATAAAAATGACTAACTTCCCTCTTAAAACTTTCAAACATGAATATAAAAACCGAACTTTGGCATAGAAATGCAAATTTCACAGTTATGATATTAAAAAATTACAAAAAATTATAACTATGCAGTATACATAACCATATTGACCGAAACTCTGAAATTTGAGCATGAAAATTTAAGTTTCGCATAGGAGTTGCAATATCTATCAAAAATAATCTATCTATCTGAAAAAAGTCTGAAGATTTATAGACTTCCTGGCGTTTTATGTCTGAAAATAATTGACCTCTGTGGCGAAAACGCCAACTAGTCTACCGTTTTCCTTTAAAAGTAGCTAACTAGCCCGAGGGTAGTATTAAGGTCTGTTTTGCTGTAACGGTGGTTCTTAGAATTTTTCCGATGCCCACAACAAATAGGAACCTCTTCTACCGATACTCTGAATTGTGCGTTTGAAAACTGATAGTTCGCAAAGAAATTTGCAGTATACAAAACCATTTTGTCTGAAAAATATAAATTCGAGTATAAATATTATAAAAATGACTAACTTCCCTCTTAAAACTTTCAAACATGAATATAAAAACCGAACTTTGGCATAGAAATGCAAATTTCACAGTTATGATATTAAAAAATTACAAAAAATTATAACTATGCAGTATACATAACCATATTGACCGAAACTCTGAAATTTGAGCATGAAAATTTAAGTTTCGCATAGGAGTTGCAATATCTATCAAAAATAATCTATCTATCTGAAAAAAGTCTGAAGATTTATAGACTTCCTGGCGTTTTATGTCTGAAAATAATTGACCTCTGTGGCGAAAACGCCAACTAGTCTACCGTTTTCCTTTAAAAGTAGCTAACTAGCCCGAGGGTAGTATTTAAGTCTGTTTTGCTGTAACGGTGGTTCTTAGAATTTTTCCGATGCCCACAACAGATAGGAACCTCTTCTACCGATACTCTAAGTTGTGCGTTTGAAAACTGATAGTTCGCAAAGAAATTTGCAGTATACAAAACCATTTTGTCTGAAAAATATAAATTCGAGTATAAATATTATAAAAATGACTAACTTCCCTCTTAAAACTTTCAAACATGAATATAAAAACCGAACTTTGGCATAGAAATGCAAATTTCACAGTTATGATATTAAAAAATTACAAAAAATTATAACTATGCAGTATACATAACCATATTGACCGAAACTCTGAAATTTGAGCATGAAAATTTAAGTTTCGCATAGGAGTTGCAATATCTATCAAAAATAATCTATCTATCTGAAAAAAGTCTGAAGATTTATAGACTTACTGGCGTTTTATGTCTGAAAATAATTGACCTCTGTGGCGAAAACGCCAACTAGTCTACCGTTTTCCTTTAAAAGTAGCTAACTAGCCCGAGGGTAGTATTAAGGTCTGTTTTGCTGTAACGGTGGTTCTTAGAATTTTTCCGATGCCCACAACAAATAGGAACCTCTTCTACCGATACTCTGAATTGTGCGTTTGAAAACTGATAGTTCGCAAAGAAATTTGCAGTATACAAAACCATTTTGTCTGAAAAATATAAATTCGAGTATAAATATTATAAAAATGACTAACTTCCCTCTTAAAACTTTCATACATTAATATAAAAACCGAACTTTGGCATAGAAATGCAAATTTCACAGTTATGATATTAAAAAATTACAAAAAATTATAACTATGCAGTATACATAACCATATTGACCGAAACTCTGAAATTTGAGCATGAAAATTTAAGTTTCGCATAGGAGTTGCAATATCTATCAAAAATAATCTATCTATCTGAAAAAAGTCTGAAGATTTATAGACTTCCTGGCGTTTTATGTCTGAAAATAATTGACCTCTGTGGCGAAAACGCCAACTAGTCTACGGTTTTCCTTTAAAAGTAGCTAACTAGCCCGAGGGTAGTATTTAAGTCTGTTTTGCTGTAACGGTGGTTCTTAGAATTTTTCCGATGCCCACAACAGATAGGAACCTCTTCTACCGATACTCTAAGTTGTGCGTTTGAAAACTGATAGTTCGCAAAGAAATTTGCAGTATACAAAACCATTTTGTCTGAAAAATATAAATTCGAGTATAAATATTATAAAAATGACTAACTTCCCTCTTAAAACTTTCAAACATGAATTTAAAAACCGAACTTTGGCATAGAAATGCAAATTTCACAGTTATGATATTAAAAAATTACAAAAAATTATAACTATGCAGTATACATAACCATATTGACCGAAACTCTGAAATTTGAGCATGAAAATTTAAGTTTCGCATAGGAGTTGCAATATCTATCAAAAATAATCTATCTATCTGAAAAAAGTCTGAAGATTTATAGACTTCCTGGCGTTTTATGTCTGAAAATAATTGACCTCTGTGGCGAAAACGCCAACTAGTCTACCGTTTTCCTTTAAAAGTAGCTAACTAGCCCGAGGGTAGTATTAAGGTCTGTTTTGCTGTAACGGTGGTTCTTAGAATTTTTCCGATGCCCACAACAAATAGGAACCTGTTCTACCGATACTCTGAATTGTGCGTTTGAAAACTGATAGTTCGCAAAGAAATTTGCAGTATACAAAACCATTTTGTCTGAAAAATATAAATTCGAGTATAAATATTATAAAAATGACTAACTTCCCTCTTAAAACTTTCAAACATGAATATAAAAACCGAACTTTGGCATAGAAATGCAAATTTCACAGTTATGATATTAAAAAATTACAAAAAATTATAACTTTGCAGTATACATAACCATATTGACCGAAACTCTGAAATTTGAGCATGAAAATTTAAGTTTCGCATAGGAGTTGCAATATCTATCAAAAATAATCTATCTATCTGAAAAAAGTCTGAAGATTTATAGACTTCCTGGCGTTTTATGTCTGAAAATAATTGACCTCTGTGGCGAAAACGCCAACTAGTCTACCGTTTTCCTTTAAAAATAGCTAACTAGCCCGAGGGTAGTATTTAAGTCTGTTTTGCTGTAACGGTGGTTCTTAGAATTTTTCCGATGCCCACAACAGATAGGAACCTCTTCTACCGATACTCTAAGTTGTGCGTTTGAAAACTGATAGTTCGCAAAGAAATTTGCAGTATACAAAACCATTTTGTCTGAAAAATATAAATTCGAGTATAAATATTATAAAAATGACTAACTTCCCTCTTAAAACTTTCAAACATGAATATAAAAACCGAACTTTGGCATAGAAATGCAAATTTCACAGTTATGATATTAAAAAATTACAAAAAATTATAACTTTGCAGTATACATAACCATATTGACCGAAACTCTGAAATTTGAGCATGAAAATTTAAGTTTCGCATAGGAGTTGCAATATCTATCAAAAATAATCTATCTATCTGAAAAAAGTCTGAAGATTTATAGACTTCCTGGCGTTTTATGTCTGAAAATAATTGACCTCTGTGGCGAAAACGCCAACTAGTCTACCGTTTTACTTTAAAAATAGCTAACTAGCCCGAGGGTAGTATTTAAGTCTGTTTTGCTGTAACGGTGGTTCTTAGAATTTTTCCGATGCCCACAACAAATAGGAACCTCTTCTACCGATACTCTAAGTTGTGCGTTTGAAAACTGATAGTTCGCAAAGAAATTTGCAGTATACAAAACCATTTTGTCTGAAAAATATAAATTCGAGTATAAATATTATAAAAATGACTAACTTCCCTCTTAAAACTTTCAAACATGAATATAAAAACCGAACTTTGGCATAGAAATGCAAATTTCGCAGTTATGATATTAAAAAATTACAACAAATTATAACTTTGCAGTATACATAACCATATTGACCGAAACTCTGAAATTTGAGCATGAAAATTTAAGTTTCGCATAGGAGTTGCAATATCTATCAAAAATAATCTATCTATCTGAAAAAAGTCTGAAGATTTATAGACTTCCTGGCGTTTTATGTCTGAAAATAATTGACCTCTGTGGCGAAAACGCCAACTAGTCTACCGTTTTACTTTAAAAATAGCTAACTAGCCCGAGGGTAGTATTTAAGTCTGTTTTGCTGTAACGGTGGTTCTTAGAATTTTTCCGATGCCCACAACAGATAGGAACCTCTTCTACCGATACTCTAAGTTGTGCGTTTGAAAACTGATAGTTCGCAAAGAAATTTGCAGTATACAAAACCATTTTGTCTGAAAAATATAAATTCGAGTATAAATATTATAAAAATGACTAACTTCCCTCTTAAAACTTTCAAACATGAATATAAAAACCGAACTTTGGCATAGAAATGCAAATTTCGCAGTTATGATATTAAAAAATTACAACAAATTATAACTTTGCAGTATACATAACCATATTGACCGAAACTCTGAAATTTGAGCATGAAAATTTAAGTTTCGCATAGGAGTTGCAATATCTATCAAAAATAATCTATCTATCTGAAAAAAGTCTGAAGATTTATAGACTTCCTGGCGTTTTATGTCTGAAAATAATTGACCTCTGTGGCGAAAACGCCAACTAGTCTACCGTTTTACTTTAAAAATAGCTAACTAGCCCGAGGGTAGTATTTAAGTCTGTTTTGCTGTAACGGTGGTTCTTAGAATTTTTCCGATGCCCACAACAGATAGGAACCTCTTCTACCGATACTCTAAGTTGTGCGTTTGAAAACTGATAGTTCGCAAAGAAATTTGCAGTATACAAAACCATTTTGTCTGAAAAATATAAATTCGAGTATAAATATTATAAAAATGACTAACTTCCCTCTTAAAACTTTCAAACATGAATATAAAAACCGAACTTTGGCATAGAAATGCAAATTTCGCAGTTATGATATTAAAAAATTACAACAAATTATAACTTTGCAGTATACATAACCATATTGACCGAAACTCTGAAATTTAAGCATGAAAATTTAAGTTTCGCATAGGAGTTGCAATATCTATCAAAAATAATCTATCTATCTGAAAAAAGTCTGAAGATTTATAGACTTCCTGGCGTTTTATGTCTGAAAATAATTGACCTCTGTGGCGAAAACGCCAACTAGTCTACCGTTTTACTTTAAAAATAGCTAACTAGCCCGAGGGTAGTATTTAAGTCTGTTTTGCTGTAACGGTGGTTCTTAGAATTTTTCCGATGCCCACAACAGATAGGAACCTCTTCTACCGATACTCTAAGTTGTGCGTTTGAAAACTGATAGTTCGCAAAGAAATTTGCAGTATACAAAACCATTTTGTCTGAAAAATATAAATTCGAGTATAAATATTATAAAAATGACTAACTTCCCTCTTAAAACTTTCAAACATGAATATAAAAACCGAACTTTGGCATAGAAATGCAAATTTCGCAGTTATGATATTAAAAAATTACAACAAATTATAACTTTGCAGTATACATAACCATATTGACCGAAACTCTGAAATTTGAGCATGAAAATTTAAGTTTCGCATAGGAGTTGCAATATCTATCAAAAATAATCTATCTATCTGAAAAAAGTCTGAAGATTTATAGACTTCCTGGCGTTTTATGTCTGAAAATAATTGACCTCTGTGGCGAAAACGCCAACTAGTCTACCGTTTTCCTTTAAAAGTAGCTAACTAGCACGAGGGTAGTATTAAGGTCTGTTTTGCTGTAACGGTGGTTCTTAGAATTTTTCCGATGCCCACAACAAATAGGAACCTCTTCTACCGATACTCTGAATTGTGCGTTTGAAAACTGATAGTTCGCAAAGAAATTTGCAGTATACAAAACCATTTTGTCTGAAAAATATAAATTCGAGTATAAATATTATAAAAATGACTAACTTCCCTCTTAAAACTTTCAAACATGAATATAAAAACCGAACTTTGGCATAGAAATGCAAATTTCACAGTTATGATATTAAAAAATTACAAAAAATTATAACTATGCAGTATACATAACCATATTGACCGAAACTCTGAAATTTGAGCATGAAAATTTAAGTTTCGCATAGGAGTTGCAATATCTATCAAAAATAATCTATCTATCTGAAAAAAGTCTGAAGATTTATAGACTTCCTGGCGTTTTATGTCTGAAAATAATTGACCTCTGTGGCGAAAACGCCAACTAGTCTACCGTTTTCCTTTAAAAGTAGCTAACTAGCCCGAGGGTAGTATTTAAGTCTGTTTTGCTGTAACGGTGGTTCTTAGAATTTTTCCGATGCCCACAACAGATAGGAACCTCTTCTACCGATACTCTAAGTTGTGCGTTTGAAAACTGATAGTTCCCAAAGAAATTTGCAGTATACAAAACCATTTTGTCTGAAAAATATAAATTCGAGTATAAATATTATAAAAATGACTAACTTCCCTCTTAAAACTTTCAAACATGAATATAAAAACCGAACTTTGGCATAGAAATGCAAATTTCACAGTTATATTAAAAAATTACAAAAAATTATAACTATGCAGTATACATAACCATATTGACCGAAACTCTGAAATTTGAGCATGAAAATTTAAGTTTCGCATAGGAGTTGCAATATCTATCAAAAATAATCTATCTATCTGAAAAAAGTCTGAAGATTTATAGACTTCCTGGCGTTTTATGTCTGAAAATAATTGACCTCTGTGGCGAAAACGCCAACTAGTCTACCGTTTTACTTTAAAAATAGCTAACTAGCCCGAGGGTAGTATTTAAGTCTGTTTTGCTGTAACGGTGGTTCTTAGAATTTTTCCGATGCCCACAACAGATAGGAACCTCTTCTACCGATACTCTAAGTTGTGCGTTTGAAAACTGATAGTTCGCAAAGAAATTTGCAGTATACAAAACCATTTTGTCTGAAAAATATAAATTCGAGTATAAATATTATAAAAATGACTAACTTCCCTCTTAAAACTTTCAAACATGAATATAAAAACCGAACTTTGGCATAGAAATGCAAATTTCACAGTTATGATATTAAAAAATTACAAAAAATTATAACTATGCAGTATACATAACCATATTGACCGAAACTCTGAAATTTGAGCATGAAAATTTAAGTTTCGCATAGGAGTTGCAATATCTATCAAAAATAATCTATCTATCTGAAAAAAGTCTGAAGATTTATAGACTTCCTGGCGTTTTATGTCTGAAAATAATTGACCTCTGTGGCGAAAACGCCAACTAGTCTACCGTTTTCCTTTAAAAGTAGCTAACTAGCCCGAGGGTAGTATTAAGGTCTGTTTTGCTGTAACGGTGGTTCTTAGAATTTTTCCGATGCCCACAACAAATAGGAACCTGTTCTACCGATACTCTGAATTGTGCGTTTGAAAACTGATAGTTCGCAAAGAAATTTGCAGTATACAAAACCATTTTGTCTGAAAAATATAAATTCGAGTATAAATATTATAAAAATGACTAACTTCCCTCTTAAAACTTTCAAACATGAATATAAAAACCGAACTTTGGCATAGAAATGCAAATTTCACAGTTATGATATTAAAAAATTACAAAAAATTATAACTTTGCAGTATACATAACCATATTGACCGAAACTCTGAAATTTGAGCATGAAAATTTAAGTTTCGCATAGGAGTTGCAATATCTATCAAAAATAATCTATCTATCTGAAAAAAGTCTGAAGATTTATAGACTTCCTGGCGTTTTATGTCTGAAAATAATTGACCTCTGTGGCGAAAACGCCAACTAGTCTACCGTTTTCCTTTAAAAGTAGCTAAGTAGCACGAGGGTAGTATTAAGGTCTGTTTTGCTGTAACGGTGGTTCTTAGAATTTTTCCGATGCCCACAACAAATAGGAACCTCTTCTACCGATACTCTAAGTTGTGCGTTTGAAAACTGATAGTTCGCAAAGAAATTTGCAGTATACAAAACCATTTTGTCTGAAAAATATAAATTCGAGTATAAATATTATAAAAATGACTAACTTCCCTCTTAAAACTTTCAAACATGAATATAAAAACCGAACTTTGGCATAGAAATGCAAATTTCGCAGTTATGATATTAAAAAATTACAACAAATTATAACTTTGCAGTATACATAACCATATTGACCGAAACTCTGAAATTTGAGCATGAAAATTTAAGTTTCGCATAGGAGTTGCAATATCTATCAAAAATAATCTATCTATCTGAAAAAAGTCTGAAGATTTATAGACTTCCTGGCGTTTTATGTCTGAAAATAATTGACCTCTGTGGCGAAAACGCCAACTAGTCTACCGTTTTCCTTTAAAAGTAGCTAAGTAGCACGAGGGTAGTATTAAGGTCTGTTTTGCTGTAACGGTGGTTCTTAGAATTTTTCCGATGCCCACAACAAATAGGAACCTCTTCTACCGATACTCTGAATTGTGCGTTTGAAAACTGATAGTTCGCAAAGAAATTTGCAGTATACAAAACCATTTTGTCTGAAAAATATAAATTCGAGTATAAATATTATAAAAATGACTAACTTCCCTCTTAAAACTTTCAAACATGAATATAAAAACCGAACTTTGGCATAGAAATGCAAATTTCACAGTTATGATATTAAAAAATTACAAAAAATTATAACTATGCAGTATACATAACCATATTGACCGAAACTCTGAAATTTGAGCATGAAAATTTAAGTTTCGCATAGGAGTTGCAATATCTATCAAACATAATCTATCTATCTGAAAAAAGTCTGAAGATTTATAGACTTCCTGGCGTTTTATGTCTGAAAATAATTGACCTCCGTGGCGAAAACGCCAACTAGTCTACCGTTTTCCTTTAAAAGTAGCTAAGTAGCACGAGGGTAGTATTAAGGTCTGTTTTGCTGTAACGGTGGTTCTTAGAATTTTTCCGATGCCCACAACAAATAGGAACCTCTTCTACCGATACTCTAAGTTGTGCGTTTGAAAACTGATAGTTCGCAAAGAAATTTGCAGTATACAAAACCATTTTGTCTGAAAAATATAAATTCGAGTATAAATATTATAAAAATGACTAACTTCCCTCTTAAAACTTTCAAACATGAATATAAAAACCGAACTTTGGCATAGAAATGCAAATTTCGCAGTTATGATATTAAAAAATTACAACAAATTATAACTTTGCAGTATACATAACCATATTGACCGAAACTCTGAAATTTGAGCATGAAAATTTAAGTTTCGCATAGGAGTTGCAATATCTATCAAAAATAATCTATCTATCTGAAAAAAGTCTGAAGATTTATAGACTTCCTGGCGTTTTATGTCTGAAAATAATTGACCTCTGTGGCGAAAACGCCAACTAGTCTACCGTTTTCCTTTAAAAGTAGCTAAGTAGCACGAGGGTAGTATTAAGGTCTGTTTTGCTGTAACGGTGGTTCTTAGAATTTTTCCGATGCCCACAACAAATAGGAACCTCTTCTACCGATACTCTGAATTGTGCGTTTGAAAACTGATAGTTCGCAAAGAAATTTGCAGTATACAAAACCATTTTGTCTGAAAAATATAAATTCGAGTATAAATATTATAAAAATGACTAACTTCCCTCTTAAAACTTTCAAACATGAATATAAAAACCGAACTTTGGCATAGAAATGCAAATTTCACAGTTATGATATTAAAAAATTACAAAAAATTATAACTATGCAGTATACATAACCATATTGACCGAAACTCTGAAATTTGAGCATGAAAATTTAAGTTTCGCATAGGAGTTGCAATATCTATCAAACATAATCTATCTATCTGAAAAAAGTCTGAAGATTTATAGACTTCCTGGCGTTTTATGTCTGAAAATAATTGACCTCTGTGGCGAAAACGCCAACTAGTCTACCGTTTTCCTTTAAAAGTAGCTAAGTAGCACGAGGGTAGTATTAAGGTCTGTTTTGCTGTAACGGTGGTTCTTAGAATTTTTCCGATGCCCACAACAAATAGGAACCTCTTCTACCGATACTCTAAGTTGTGCGTTTGAAAACTGATAGTTCGCAAAGAAATTTGCAGTATACAAAACCATTTTGTCTGAAAAATATAAATTCGAGTATAAATATTATAAAAATGACTAACTTCCCTCTTAAAACTTTCAAACATGAATATAAAAACCGAACTTTGGCATAGAAATGCAAATTTCGCAGTTATGATATTAAAAAATTACAACAAATTATAACTTTGCAGTATACATAACCATATTGACCGAAACTCTGAAATTTGAGCATGAAAATTTAAGTTTCGCATAGGAGTTGCAATATCTATCAAAAATAATCTATCTATCTGAAAAAAGTCTGAAGATTTATAGACTTCCTGGCGTTTTATGTCTGAAAATAATTGACCTCTGTGGCGAAAACGCCAACTAGTCTACCGTTTTCCTTTAAAAGTAGCTAAGTAGCACGAGGGTAGTATTAAGGTCTGTTTTGCTGTAACGGTGGTTCTTAGAATTTTTCCGATGCCCACAACAAATAGGAACCTCTTCTACCGATACTCTGAATTGTGCGTTTGAAAACTGATAGTTCGCAAAGAAATTTGCAGTATACAAAACCATTTTGTCTGAAAAATATAAATTCGAGTATAAATATTATAAAAATGACTAACTTCCCTCTTAAAACTTTCAAACATGAATATAAAAACCGAACTTTGGCATAGAAATGCAAATTTCACAGTTATGATATTAAAAAATTACAAAAAATTATAACTTTGCAGTATACATAACCATATTGACCGAAACTCTGAAATTTGAGCATGAAAATTTAAGTTTCGCATAGGAGTTGCAATATCTATCAAAAATAATCTATCTATCTGAAAAAAGTCTGAAGATTTATAGACTTCCTGGCGTTTTATGTCTAAAAATAATTGACCTCTGTGGCGAAAACGCCAACTAGTCTACCGTTTTACTTTAAAAATAGCTAACTAGCCCGAGGGTAGTATTTAAGTCTGTTTTGCTGTAACGGTGGTTCTTAGAATTTTTCCGATGCCCACAACAGATAGGAACCTCTTCTACCGATACTCTAAGTTGTGCGTTTGAAAACTGATAGTTCGCAAAGAAATTTGCAGTATACAAAACCATTTTGTCTGAAAAATATAAATTCGAGTATAAATATTATAAAAATGACTAACTTCGCTCTTAAAACTTTCAAACATGAATATAAAAACCGAACTTTGGCATAGAAATGCAAATTTCCCAGTTATTATATTAAAAAATTACAAAAAATTATAACTTTGCAGTATACATAACCATATTGACCGAAACTCTGAAATTTGAGCATGAAAATTTAAGTTTCGCATAGGAGTTGCAATATCTATCAAAAATAATCTATCTATCTGAAAAAAGTCTGAAGATTTATAGACTTCCTGGCGTTTTATGTCTGAAAATAATTGACCTCTGTGGCGAAAACGCCAACTAGTCTACCGCTTTCCTTTAAAAGTAGCTAACTAGCCCGAGGGTAGTATTTAAGTCTGTTTTGCTGTAACGGTGGTTCTTAGAATTTTTCCGATGCCCACAACAAATAGGAACCTCTTCTACCGATACTCTGAATTGTGCGGTTGAAAACTGATAGTTCGCAAAGAAATTTGCAGTATACAAAACCATTTTGTCTGAAAAATATAAATTCGAGTATAAATATTATAAAAATGACTAACTTCCCTCTTAAAACTTTCAAACATGAATATAAAAACCGAACTTTGGCATAGAAATGCAAATTTCACAGTTATGATATTAAAAAATTACAAAAAATTATAACTATGCAGTATACATAACCATATTGACCGAAACTCTGAAATTTGAGCATGAAAATTTAAGTTTCGCATAGGAGTTGCAATATCTATCAAAAATAATCTATCTATCTGAAAAAAGTCTGAAGATTTATAGACTTCCTGGCGTTTTATGTCTGAAAATAATTGACCTCTGTGGCGAAAACGCCAACTAGTCTACCGTTTTCCTTTAAAAGTAGCTAACTAGCCCGAGGGTAGTATTAAGGTCTGTTTTGCTGTAACGGTGGTTCTTAGAATTTTTCCGATGCCCACAACAGATAGGAACCTCTTCTACCGATACTCTAAGTTGTGCGTTTGAAAACTGATAGTTCGCAAAGAAATTTGCAGTATACAAAACCATTTTGTCTGAAAAATATAAATTCGAGTATAAATATTATAAAAATGACTAACTTCCCTCTTAAAACTTTCAAACATGAATATAAAAACCGAACTTTGGCATAGAAATGCAAATTTCACAGTTATGATATTAAAAAATTACAAAAAATTATAACTTTGCAGTATACATAACCATATTGACCGAAACTCTGAAATTTGAGCATGAAAATTTAAGTTTCGCATAGGAGTTGCAATATCTATCAAAAATAATCTATCTATCTGAAAAAAGTCTGAAGATTTATAGACTTCCTGGCGTTTTATGTCTGAAAATAATTGACCTCTGTGGCGAAAACGCCAACTAGTCTACCGTTTTCCTTTAAAAGTAGCTAACTAGCCCGAGGGTAGTATTAAGGTCTGTTTTGCTGTAACGGTGGTTCTTAGAATTTTTCCGATGCCCACAACAGATAGGAACCTCTTCTACCGATACTCTAAATTGTGGGTTTGAAAACTGATAGTTCGCAAAGAAATTTGCAGTATACAAAACCAGTTTGTCTGAAAAATATAAATTCGAGTATAAATATTATAAAAATGACTAACTTCGCTCTTAAAACTTTCAAACATGAATATAAAAACCGAACTTTGGCATAGAAATGCAAATTTCACAGTTATTATATTAAAAAATTACAAAAAATTATAACTTTGCAGTATACATAACCATATTGACCGAAACTCTGAAATTTGAGCATGAAAATTTAAGTTTCGCATAGGAGTTGCAATATCTATCAAAAATAATCTATCTATCTGAAAAAAGTCTGAAGATTTATAGACTTCCTGGCGTTTTATGTCTAAAAATAATTGACCTCTGTGGCGAAAACGCCAACTAGTCTACCGTTTTCCTTTAAAAGTAGCTAACTAGCCCGAGGGTAGTATTAAGGTCTGTTTTGCTGTAACGGTGGTTCTTAGAATTTTTCCGATGCCCACAACAGATAGGAACCTCTTCTACCGATACTCTAAATTGTGCGTTTGAAAACTGATAGTTCGCAAAGAAATTTGCAGTATACAAAACCATTTTGTCTGAAAAATATAAATTCGAGTATAAATATTATAAAATTGACTAACTTCGCTCTTAAAACTTTCAAACATGAATATAAAAACCGAACTTTGGCATAGAAATGCAAATTTCACAGTTATTATATTAAAAAATTACAAAAAATTATAACTTTGCAGTATACATAACCATATTGACCGAAACTCTGAAATTTGAGCATGAAAATTTAAGTTTCGCATAGGAGTTGCAATATCTATCAAAAATAATCTATCTATCTGAAAAAAGTCTGAAGATTTATAGACTTCCTGGCGTTTTATGTCTGAAAATAATTGACCTCTGTGGGGAAAACGCCAACTAGTCTACCGTTTTCCTTTAAAAATAGCTAACTAGCCCGAGGGTAGTATTTAAGTCTGTTTTGCTGTAACGGTGGTTCTTAGAATTTTTCCGATGCCCACAACAGATAGGAACCTCTTCTACCGATACTCTGAATTGTGCGTTTGAAAACTGATAGTTCGCAAAGAAATTTGCAGTATACAAAACCATTTTGTCTGAAAAATATAAATTCGAGTATAAATATTATAAAAATGACTAACTTCCCTCTTAAAACTTTCAAACATGAATATGAAAACCGAACTTTCGCATAGAAATGCAAATTTCACAGTTATGATATTAAAAAATTACAACAAATTATAACTTTGCAGTATACATAACCATATTGACCGAAACTCTGAAATTTGAGCATGAAAATCTAAGTTTCGCATAGGAGTTGCAATATCTATCAAAAATAATCTATCTATCTGAAAAAAGTCTGAAGATTTATAGACTTCCTGGCGTTTTATGTCTGAAAATAATTGACCTCTGTGGCGAAAACGCCAACTAGTCTACCGTTTTCCTTTAAAAATAGCTAACTAGCCCGAGGGTAGTATTTAAGTCTGTTTTGCTGTAACGGTGGTTCTTAGAATTTTTCCGATGCCCACAACAGATAGGAACCTCTTCTACCGATACTCTGAATTGTGCGTTTGAAAACTGATAGTTCGCAAAGAAATTTGCAGTATACAAAACCATTTTGTCTGAAAAATATAAATTCGAGTATAAATATTATAAAAATGACTAACTTCCCTCTTAAAACTTTCAAACATGAATATAAAAACCGAACTTTGGCATAGAAATGCAAATTTCACAGTAATGATATTAAAAAATTACAAAAAATTATAACTTTGCAGTATACATAACCATATTGACCGAAACTCTGAAATTTGAGCATGAACATTTAAGTTTCGCATAGGAGTTGCAATATCTATCAAAAATAATCTATCTATCTGAAAAAAGTCTGAAGATTTATAGACTTCCTGGCGTTTTATGTCTGAAAATAATTGACCTCTGTGGCGAAAACGCCAACTAGTCTACCGTTTTCCTTTAAAAATAGCTAACTAGCCCGAGGGTAGTATTTAAGTCTGTTTTGCTGTAACGGTGGTTCTTAGAATTTTTCCGATGCCCACAACAGATAGGAACCTCTTCTACCGATACTCTGAATTGTGCGTTTGAAAACTGATAGTTCGCAAAGAAATTTGCAGTATACAAAACCATTTTGTCTGAAAAATATAAATTTGAGTATAAATATTATAAAAATGACTAACTTCCCTCTTAAAACTTTCAAACATGAATATAAAAACCGAACTTTGGCATAGAAATGCAAATTTCACAGTTATGATATTAAAAAATTACAAAAAATTATAACTTTGCAGTATACATAACCATATTGACCGAAACTCTGAAATTTGAGCATGAAAATTTAAGTTTCGCATAGGAGTTGCAATATCTATCAAAAATAATCTATCTATCTGAAAAAAGTCTGAAGATTTATAGACTTCCTGGCGTTTTATGTCTGAAAATAATTGACCTCTGTGGCGAAAACGCCAACTAGTCTACCGTTTTCCTTTAAAAGTAGCTAACTAGCCCGAGGGTAGTATTTAAGTCTGTTTTGCTGTAACGGTGGTTCTTAGAAATTTTCCGATGCCCACAACAAATAGGAACCTCTTCTACCGATACTCTGAATTGTGCGTTTGAAAACTGATAGTTCGCAAAGAAATTTGCAGTATACAAAACCATTTTGTTTGAAAAATATAAATTCGAGTATAAATATTATAAAAATGACTAACTTCCCTCTTAAAACTTTCAAACATGAATATAAAAACCGAACTTTGGCATAGAAATGCAAATTTCACAGTTATGATATTAAAAAATTACAAAAAATTATAACTTTGCAGTATACATAACCATATTGACCGAAACTCTGAAATTTGAGCATGAAAATTTAAGTTTCGCATAGGAGTTGCAATATCTATGAAAAATAATCTATCTATCTGAAAAAAGTCTGAAGATTTATAGACTTCCTGGCGTTTTATGTCTGAAAATAATTGACCTCTGTGGCGAAAACGCCAACTAGTCTACCGTTTTCCTTTAAAAATAGCTAACTAGCCCGAGGGTAGTATTTAAGTCTGTTTTGCTGTAACGGTGGTTCTTAGAATTTTTCCGATGCCCACAACAGATAGGAACCTCTTCTACCGATACTCTGAATTGTGCGTTTGAAAACTGATAGTTCGCAAAGAAATTTGCAGTATACAAAACCATTTTGTCTGAAAAATATAAATTCGAGTATAAATATTATAAAAATGACTAACTTCCCTCTTAAAACTTTCAAACATGAAAATGAAAACCGAACTTTCGCATAGAAATGCAAATTTCACAGTTATGATATTAAAAAATTACAAAAAATTATAACTTTGCAGTATACATAACCATATTCACCGAAACTCTGAAATTTGAGCATGAAAATTTAAGTTTCGCATAGGAGTTGCAATATCTATCAAAAATAATCTATCTATCTGAAAAAAGTCTGAAGATTTATAGACTTCCTGGCGTTTTATGTCTGAAAATAATTGACCTCTGTGGCGAAAACGCCAACTAGTCCACCGTTTTACTTTAAAAATAGCTAACTAGCCCGAGGGTAGTATTTAAGTCTGTTTTGCTGTAACGGTGGTTCTTAGAATTTTTCCGATGCCCACAACAGATAGGAACCTCTTCTACCGATACTCTGAATTGTGCGTTTGAAAACTGATAGTTCGCAAAGAAATTTGCAGTATACAAAACCATTTTGTCTGAAAAATATAAATTCGAGTATAAATATTATAAAAATGACTAACTTCCCTCTTAAAACTTTCAAACATGAATATGAAAACCGAACTTTCGCATAGAAATGCAAATTTCACAGTTATGATATTAAAAAATTACAAAAAATTATATCTTTGCAGTATACATAACCATATTCACCGAAACTCTGAAATTTGAGCATTAAAATTTAAGTTTCGCACAGGAGTTGCAATATCTATCAAAAATAATCTATCTATCTGAAAAAAGTCTGAAGATTTATAGACTTCCTGGCGTTTTATGTCTGAAAATAATTGACCTCTGTGGCGAAAACGCCAACTAGTCTACCGTTTTCCTTTAAAAATAGCTAACTAGCCCGAGGGTAGTATTTAAGTCTGTTTTGCTGTAACGGTGGTTCTTAGAATTTTTCCGATGCCCACAACAGATAGGAACCTCTTCTACCGATACTCTGAATTGTGCGTTTGAAAACTGATAGTTCGCAAAGAAATTTGCAGTATACAAAACCATTTTGTCTGAAAAATATAAATTTGAGTATAAATATTATAAAAATGACTAACTTCCCTCTTAAAACTTTCAAACATGAATATAAAAACCGAACTTTGGCATAGAAATGCAAATTTCACAGTTATGATATTAAAAAATTACAAAAAATTATAACTTTGCAGTATACATAACCATATTGACCGAAACTCTGAAATTTGAGCATGAAAATTTAAGTTTCGCATAGGAGTTGCAATATCTATCAAAAATAATCTATCTATCTGAAAAAAGTCTGAAGATTTATAGACTTCCTGGCGTTTTATGTCTGAAAATAATTGACCTCTGTGGCGAAAACGCCAACTAGTCTACCGTTTTCCTTTAAAAGTAGCTAACTAGCCCGAGGGTAGTATTTAAGTCTGTTTTGCTGTAACGGTGGTTCTTAGAAATTTTCCGATGCCCACAACAAATAGGAACCTCTTCTACCGATACTCTGAATTGTGCGTTTGAAAACTGATAGTTCGCAAAGAAATTTGCAGTATACAAAACCATTTTGTCTGAAAAATATAAATTCGAGTATAAATATTATAAAAATGACTAACTTCCCTCTTAAAACTTTCAAACATGAATATAAAAACCGAACTTTGGCATAGAAATGCAAATTTCACAGTTATGATATTAAAAAATTACAAAAAATTATAACTTTGCAGTATACATAACCATATTAACCGAAACTCTGAAATTTGAGCATGAAAATTTAAGTTTCGCATAGGAGTTGCAATATCTATCAAAAATAATCTATCTATCTGAAAAAAGTCTGAAGATTTATAGACTTCCTGGCGTTTTATGTCTGAAAATAATTGACCTCTGTGGCGAAAACGCCAACTAGTCTACCGTTTTCCTTTAAAAATAGCTAACTAGCCCGAGGGTAGTATTTAAGTCTGTTTTGCTGTAACGGTGGTTCTTAGAATTTTTCCGATGCCCACAACAGATAGGAACCTCATCTACCGATACTCTGAATTGTGCGTTTGAAAACTGATAGTTCGCAAAGAAATTTGCAGTATACAAAACCATTTTGTCTGAAAAATATAAATTCGAGTATAAATATTATAAAAATGACTAACTTCCCTCTTAAAACTTTCAAACATGAATATGAAAACCGAACTTTCGCATAGAAATGCAAATTTCACAGTTATGATATTAAAAAATTACAAAAAATTATAACTTTGCAGTATACATAACCATATTCACCGAAACTCTGAAATTTGAGCATGAAAATTTAAGTTTCGCATAGGAGTTGCAATATCTATCAAAAATAATCTATCTATCTGAAAAAAGTCTGAAGATTTATAGACTTCCTGGCGTTTTATGTCTGAAAATAATTGACCTCTGTGGCGAAAACGCCAACTAGTCTACCGTTTTCCTTTAAAAATAGCTAACTAGCCCGAGGGTAGTATTTAAGTCTGTTTTGCTGTAACGGTGGTTCTTAGAATTTTTCCGATGCCCACAACAGATAGGAACCTCTTCTACCGATACTCTGAATTGTGCGTTTGAAAACTGATAGTTCGCAAAGAAATTTGCAGTATACAAAACCATTTTGTCTGAAAAATATAAATTCGAGTATAAATATTATAAAAATGACTAACTTCCCTCTTAAAACTTTCAAACATGAATATGAAAACCGAACTTTCGCATAGAAATGCAAATTTCACAGTTATGATATTAAAAAATTACAAAAAATTATAACTTTGCAGTATACATAACCATATTCACCGAAACTCTGAAATTTGAGCATGAAAATTTAAGTTTCGCATAGGAGTTGCAATATCTATCAAAAATAATCTATCTATCTGAAAAAAGTCTGAAGATTTATAGACTTCCTGGCGTTTTATGTCTGAAAATAATTGACCTCTGTGGCGAAAACGCCAACTAGTCCACCGTTTTACTTTAAAAATAGCTAACTAGCCCGAGGGTAGTATTTAAGTCTGTTTTGCTGTAACGGTGGTTCTTAGAATTTTTCCGATGCCCACAACAGATAGGAACCTCTTCTACCGATACTCTGAATTGTGCGTTTGAAAACTGATAGTTCGCAAAGAAATTTGCAGTATACAAAACCATTTTGTATGAAAAATATAAATTCGAGTATAAATATTATAAAAATGACTAACTTCCCTCTTAAAACTTTCAAACATGAATATGAAAACCGAACTTATGCATAGAAATGCAAATTTCACAGTTATGATATTAAAAAATTACAAAAAATTATAACTTTGCAGTATACATAACCATATTCACCGAAACTCTGAAATTTGAGCATGAAAATTTAAGTTTCGCATAGGAGTTGCAATATCTATCAAAAATAATCTATCTATCTGAAAAAAGTCTGAAGATTTATAGACTTCCTGGCGTTTTATGTCTGAAAATAATTGACCTCTGTGGCGAAAACGCCAACTAGTCTACCGTTTTCCTTTAAAAGTAGCTAACTAGCCCGAGGGTAGTATTTAAGTCTGTTTTGCTGTAACGGTGGTTCTTAGAATTTTTCCGATGCCCACAACAGATAGGAACCTCTTCTACCGATACTCTGAATTGTGCGTTTGAAAACTGATAGTTCGCAAAGAAATTTGCAGTATACAAAACCATTTTGTCTGAAAAATATAAATTTGAGTATAAATATTATAAAAATGACTAACTTCCCTCTTAAAACTTTCAAACATGAATATAAAAACCGAACTTTGGCATAGAAATGCAAATTTCACAGTTATGATATTAAAAAATTACAAAAAATTATAACTTTGCAGTATACATAACCATATTGACCGAAACTCTGAAATTTGAGCATGAAAATTTAAGTTTCGCATAGGAGTTGCAATATCTATCAAAAATAATCTATCTATCTGAAAAAAGTCTGAAGATTTATAGACTTCCTGGCGTTTTATGTCTGAAAATAATTGACCTCTGTGGCGAAAACGCCAACTAGTCTACCGTTTTCCTTTAAAAGTAGCTAACTAGCCCGAGGGTAGTATTTAAGTCTGTTTTGCTGTAACGGTGGTTCTTAGAAATTTTCCGATGCCCACAACAAATAGGAACCTCTTCTACCGATACTCTGAATTGTGCGTTTGAAAACTGATAGTTCGCAAAGAAATTTGCAGTATACAAAACCATTTTGTCTGAAAAATATAAATTCGAGTATAAATATTATAAAAATGACTAACTTCCCTCTTAAAACTTTCAAACATGAATATAAAAACCGAACTTTGGCATAGAAATGCAAATTTCACAGTTATGATATTAAAAAATTACAAAAAATTATAACTTTGCAGTATACATAACCATATTAACCGAAACTCTGAAATTTGAGCATGAAAATTTAAGTTTCGCATAGGAGTTGCAATATCTATGAAAAATAATCTATCTATCTGAAAAAAGTCTGAAGATTTATAGACTTCCTGGCGTTTTATGTCTGAAAATAATTGACCTCTGTGGCGAAAACGCCAACTAGTCTACCGTTTTCCTTTAAAAATAGCTAACTAGCCCGAGGGTAGTATTTAAGTCTGTTTTGCTGTAACGGTGGTTCTTAGAATTTTTTCGATGCCCACAACAGATAGGAACCTCTTCTACCGATACTCTGAATTGTGCGTTTGAAAACTGATAGTTCGCAAAGAAATTTGCAGTATACAAAACCATTTTGTCTGAAAAATATAAATTCGAGTATAAATATTATAAAAATGACTAACTTCCCTCTTAAAACTTTCAAACATGAATATGAAAACCGAACTTTCGCATAGAAATGCAAATTTCACAGTTATGATATTAAAAAATTACAAAAAATTATAACTTTGCAGTATACATAACCATATTCACCGAAACTCTGAAATTTGAGCATGAAAATTTAAGTTTCGCATAGGAGTTGCAATATCTATCAAAAATAATCTATCTATCTGAAAAAAGTCTGAAGATTTATAGACTTCCTGGCGTTTTATGTCTGAAAATAATTGACCTCTGTGGCGAAAACGCCAACTAGTCCACCGTTTTACTTTAAAAATAGCTAACTAGCCCGAGGGTAGTATTTAAGTCTGTTTTGCTGTAACGGTGGTTCTTAGAATTTTTCCGATGCCCACAACAGATAGGAACCTCTTCTACCGATACTCTGAATTGTGCGTTTGAAAACTGATAGTTCGCAAAGAAATTTGCAGTATACAAAACCATTTTGTATGAAAAATATAAATTCGAGTATAAATATTATAAAAATGACTAACTTCCCTCTTAAAACTTTCAAACATGAATATGAAAACCGAACTTATGCATAGAAATGCAAATTTCACAGTTATGATATTAAAAAATTACAAAAAATTATAACTTTGCAGTATACATAACCATATTCACCGAAACTCTGAAATTTGAGCATGAAAATTTAAGTTTCGCATAGGAGTTGCAATATCTATCAAAAATAATCTATCTATCTGAAAAAAGTCTGAAGATTTATAGACTTCCTGGCGTTTTATGTCTGAAAATAATTGACCTCTGTGGCGAAAACGCCAACTAGTCTACCGTTTTCCTTTAAAAGTAGCTAACTAGCCCGAGGGTAGTATTTAAGTCTGTTTTGCTGTAACGGTGGTTCTTAGAATTTTTCCGATGCCCACAACAGATAGGAACCTCTTCTACCGATACTCTGAATTGTGCGTTTGAAAACTGATAGTTCGCAAAGAAATTTGCAGTATACAAAACCATTTTGTATGAAAAATATAAATTCGAGTATAAATATTATAAAAATGACTAACTTCCCTCTTAAAACTTTCAAACATGAATATGAAAACCGAACTTATGCATAGAAATGCAAATTTCACAGTTATGATATTAAAAAATTACAAAAAATTATAACTTTGCAGTATACATAACCATATTGACCGAAACTCTGAAATTTGAGCATGAAAATTTAAGTTTCGCATAGGAGTTGCAATATCTATCAAAAATAATCTATCTATCTGAAAAAAGTCTGAAGATTTATAGACTTCCTGGCGTTTTATGTCTGAAAATAATTGACCTCTGTGGCGAAAACGCCAACTAGTCTACCGTTTTCCTTTAAAAGTAGCTAACTAGCCCGAGGGTAGTATTTAAGTCTGTTTTGCTGTAACGGTGGTTCTTAGAATTTTTCCGATGCCCACAACAGATAGGAACCTCTTCTACCGATACTCTGAATTGTGCGTTTGAAAACTGATAGTTCGCAAAGAAATTTGCAGTATACAAAACCATTTTGTCTGAAAAATATAAATTCGAGTATAAATATTATAAAAATGACTAACTTCCCTCTTAAAACTTTCAAACATGAATATGAAAACCGAACTTTCGCATAGAAATGCAAATTTCACAGTTATGATATTAAAAAATTACAAAAAATTATAACTTTGCAGTATACATAACCATATTGACCGAAACTCTGAAATTTGAGCATGAAAATCTAAGTTTCGCATAGGAGTTGCAATATCTATCAAAAATAATCTATCTATCTGAAAAAAGTCTGAAGATTTATAGACTTCCTGGCGTTTTATGTCTGAAAATAATTGACCTCTGTGGCGAAAACGCCAACTAGTCTACCGTTTTCCTTTAAAAATAGCTAACTAGCCCGAGGGTAGTATTTAAGTCTGTTTTGCTGTAACGGTGGTTCTTAGAATTTTTCCGATGCCCACAACAGATAGGAACCTCTTCTACCGATACTCTGAATTGTGCGTTTGAAAACTGATAGTTCGCAAAGAAATTTGCAGTATACAAAACCATTTTGTCTGAAAAATATAAATTCGAGTATAAATATTATAAAAATGACTAACTTCCCTCTTAAAACTTTCAAACATGAATATAAAAACCGAACTTTGGCATAGAAATGCAAATTTTACAGTAATGATATTAAAAAATTACAAAAAATTATAACTTTGCAGTATACATAACCATATTGACCGAAACTCTGAAATTTGAGCATGAACATTTAAGTTTCGCATAGGAGTTGCAATATCTATCAAAAATAATCTATCTATCTGAAAAAAGTCTGAAGATTATAGACTTCCTGGCGTTTTATGTCTGAAAATAATTGACCTCTGTGGCGAAAACGCCAACTAGTCTACCGTTTTCCTTTAAAAGTAGCTAACTAGCCCGAGGGTAGTATTTAAGTCTGTTTTGCTGTAACGGTGGTTCTTAGAAATTTTCCGATGCCCACAACAAATAGGAACCTCTTCTACCGATACTCTGAATTGTGCGTTTGAAAACTGATAGTTCACAAAGAAATTTGCAGTATACAAAACCATTTTGTCTGAAAAATATAAATTCGAGTATAAATATTATAAAAATGACTAACTTCCCTCTTAAAACTTTCAAACATGAATATGAAAACCGAACTTTCGCATAGAAATGCAAATTTCACAGTTATGATATTAAAAAATTACAAAAAATTATAACTTTGCAGTATACATAACCATATTGACCGAAACTCTGAAATTTGAGCATGAAAATCTAAGTTTCGCATAGGAGTTGCAATATCTATCAAAAATAATCTATCTATCTGAAAAAAGTCTGAAGATTTATAGACTTCCTGGCGTTTTATGTCTGAAAATAATTGACCTCTGTGGCGAAAACGCCAACTAGTCTACCGTTTTCCTTTAAAAGTAGCTAACTAGCCCGAGGGTAGTATTTAAGTCTGTTTTGCTGTAACGGTGGTTCTTAGAATTTTTCCGATGCCCACAACAGATAGGAACCTCTTCTACCGATACTCTGAATTGTGCGTTTGAAAACTGATAGTTCGCAAAGAAATTTGCAGTATACAAAACCATTTTGTCTGAAAAATATAAATTCGAGTATAAATATTATAAAAATGACTAACTTCCCTCTTAAAACTTTCAAACATGAATATGAAAACCGAACTTTCGCATAGAAATGCAAATTTCACAGTTATGATATTAAAAAATTACAAAAAATTATAACTTTGCAGTATACATAACCATATTGACCGAAACTCTGAAATTTGAGCATGAAAATCTAAGTTTCGCATAGGAGTTGCAATATCTATCAAAAATAATCTATCTATCTGAAAAAAGTCTGAAGATTTATAGACTTCCTGGCGTTTTATGTCTGAAAATAATTGACCTCTGTGGCGAAAACGCCAACTAGTCTACCGTTTTCCTTTAAAAATAGCTAACTAGCCCGAGGGTAGTATTTAAGTCTGTTTTGCTGTAACGGTGGTTCTTAGAATTTTTCCGATGCCCACAACAGATAGGAACCTCTTCTACCGATACTCTGAATTGTGCGTTTGAAGACTGATAGTTCGCAAAGAAATTTGCAGTATACAAAACCATTTTGTCTGAAAAATATAAATTCGAGTATAAATATTATAAAAATGACTAACTTCCCTCTTAAAACTTTCAAACATGAATATAAAAACCGAACTTTGGCATAGAAATGCAAATTTCACAGTAATGATATTAAAAAATTACAAAAAATTATAACTTTGCAGTATACATAACCATATTGACCGAAACTCTGAAATTTGAGCATGAACATTTAAGTTTCGCATAGGAGTTGCAATATCTATCAAAAATAATCTATCTATCTGAAAAAAGTCTGAAGATTTATAGACTTCCTGGCGTTTTATGTCTGAAAATAATTGACCTCTGTGGCGAAAACGCCAACTAGTCTACCGTTTTCCTTTAAAAATAGCTAACTAGCCCGAGGGTAGTATTTAAGTCTGTTTTGCAGTAACGGTGGTTCTTAGAATTTTTCCGATGCCCACAACAGATAGGAACCTCTTCTACCGATACTCTGAATTGTGCGTTTGAAAACTGATAGTTCGCAAAGAAATTTGCAGTATACAAAACCATTTTGTCTGAAAAATATAAATTTGAGTATAAATATTATAAAAATGACTAACTGCCCTCTTAAAACTTTCAAACATGAATATAAAAACCGAACTTTGGCATAGAAATGCAAATTTCACAGTTATGATATTAAAAAATTACAAAAAATTATAACTTTGCAGTATACATAACCATATTGACCGAAACTCTGAAATTTGAGCATGAAAATTTAAGTTTCGCATAGGAGTTGCAATATCTATCAAAAATAATCTATCTATCTGAAAAAAGTCTGAAGATTTATAGACTTCCTGGCGTTTTATGTCTGAAAATAATTGACCTCTGTGGCGAAAACGCCAACTAGTCTACCGTTTTCCTTTAAAAGTAGCTAACTAGCCCGAGGGTAGTATTTAAGTCTGTTTTGCTGTAACGGTGGTTCTTAGAAATTTTCCGATGCCCACAACAAATAGGAACCTCTTCTACCGATACTCTGAATTGTGCGTTTGAAAACTGATAGTTCGCAAAGAAATTTGCAGTATACAAAACCATTTTGTCTGAAAAATATAAATTCGAGTATAAATATTATAAAAATGACTAACTTCCCTCTTAAAACTTTCAAACATGAATATAAAAACCGAACTTTGGCATAGAAATGCAAATTTCACAGTTATGATATTAAAAAATTACAAAAAATTATAACTTTGCAGTATACATAACCATATTGACCGAAACTCTGAAATTTGAGCATGAAAATTTAAGTTTCGCATAGGAGTTGCAATATCTATCAAAAATAATCTATCTATCTGAAAAAAGTCTGAAGATTTATAGACATCCTGGCGTTTTATGTCTGAAAATAATTGACCTCTGTGGCGAAAACGCCAACTAGTCTACCGTTTTCCTTTAAAAATAGCTAACTAGCCCGAGGGTAGTATTTAAGTCTGTTTTGCTGTAACGGTGGTTCTTAGAATTTTTCCGATGCCACAACAGATAGGAACCTCTTCTACCGATACTCTGAATTGTGCGTTTGAAAACTGATAGTTCGCAAGAAATTTGCAGTATACAAAACCATTTTGTCTGAAAAATATAAATTCGAGTATAAATATTATAAAAATGACTAACTTCCCTCTTAAAACTTTCAAACATGAATATGAAAACCGAACTTTCGCATAGAAATGCAAATTTCACAGTTATGATATTAAAAAATTACAAAAAATTATAACTTTGCAGTATACATAACCATATTGACCGAAACTCTGAAATTTGAGCATGAAAATTTAAGTTTCGCATAGGAGTTGCAATATCTATCAAAAATAATCTATCTATCTGAAAAAAGTCTGAAGATTTATAGACTTCCTGGCGTTTTATGTCTGAAAATAATTGACCTCTGTGGCGAAAACGCCAACTAGTCTACCGTTTTCCTTTAAAAGTAGCTAACTAGCCCGAGGGTAGTATTTAAGTCTGTTTTGCTGTAACGGTGGTTCTTAGAAATTTTCCGATGCCCACAACAAATAGGAACCTCTTCTACCGATACTCTGAATTGTGCGTTTGAAAACTGATAGTTCGCAAAGAAATTTGCAGTATACAAAACCATTTTGTCTGAAAAATATAAATTCGAGTATAAATATTATAAAAATGACTAACTTCCTCTTAAAACTTTCAAACATGAATATAAAAACCGAACTTTGGCATAGAAATGCAAATTTCACAGTTATGATATTAAAAAATTACAAAAAATTATAACTTTGCAGTATACATAACCATATTGACCGAAACTCTGAAATTTGAGCATGAAAATTTAAGTTTCGCATAGGAGTTGCAATATCTATCAAAAATAATCTATCTATCTGAAAAAAGTCTGAAGATTTATAGACTTCCTGGCGTTTTATGTCTGAAAATAATTGACCTCTGTGGCGAAAACGCCAACTAGTCTACCGTTTTCCTTTAAAAATAGCTAACTAGCCCGAGGGTAGTATTTAAGTCTGTTTTGCTGTAACGGTGGTTCTTAGAATTTTTCCGATGCCCACAACAGATAGGAACCTCTTCTACCGATACTCTGAATTGTGCGTTTGAAAACTGATAGTTCGCAAAGAAATTTGCAGTATACAAAACCATTTTGTCTGAAAAATATAAATTCGAGTATAAATATTATAAAAATGACTAACTTCCCTCTTAAAACTTTCAAACATGAATATGAAAACCGAACTTTCGCATAGAAATGCAAATTTCACAGTTATGATATTAAAAAATTACAAAAAATTATAACTTTGCAGTATACATAACCATATTGACCGAAACTCTGAAATTTGAGCATGAACATTTAAGTTTCGCATAGGAGTTGCAATATCTATCAAAAATAATCTATCTATCTGAAAAAAGTCTGAAGATTTATAGACTTCCTGGCGTTTTATGTCTGAAAATAATTGACCTCTGTGGCGAAAACGCCAACTAGTCTACCGTTTTCCTTTAAAAATAGCTAACAAGACCGAGGGTAGTATTTAAGTCTGTTTTGCTGTAACGGTGGTTCTTAGAATTTTTCCGATGCCCACAACAGATAGGAACCTCTTCTACCGATACTCTGAATTGTGCGTTTGAAAACTGATAGTTCGCAAAGAAATTTGCAGTATACAAAACCATTTTGTCTGAAAAATATAAATTCGAGTATAAATATTATAAAAATGACTAACTTCCCTCTTAAAACTTTCAAACATGAATATAAAAACCGAACTTTGGCATAGAAATGCAAATTTCACAGTTATGATATTAAAAAATTACAAAAAATTATAACTTTGCAGTATACATAACCATATTGACCGAAACTCTGAAATTTGAGCATGAAAATTTAAGTTTCGCATAGGAGTTGCAATATCTATCAAAAATAATCTATCTATCTGAAAAAAGTCTGAAGATTTATAGACTTCCTGGCGTTTTATATCTGAAAATAATTGACCTCTGTGGCGAAAACGCCAACTAGTCTACCGTTTTCCTTTAAAAATAGCTAACTAGCCCGAGGGTAGTATTTAAGTCTGTTTTGCTGTAACGGTGGTTCTTAGAATTTTTCCGATGCCCACAACAGATAGGAACCTCTTCTACCGATACTCTGAATTGTGCGTTTGAAAACTGATAGTTCGCAAAGAAATTTGCAGTATACAAAACCATTTTGTCTGAAAAATATAAATTCGAGTATAAATATTATAAAAATGACTAACTTCCCTCTTAAAACTTTCAAACATGAATATAAAAACCGAACTTTGGCATAGAAATGCAAATTTCACAGTTATGATATTAAAAAATTACAAAAAATTATAACTTTGCAGTATACATAACCATATTGACCGAAACTCTGAAATTTGAGCATGAAAATTTAAGTTTCGCATAGGAGTTGCAATATCTATCAAAAATAATCTATCTATCTGAAAAAAGTCTGAAGATTTATAGACTTCCTGGCGTTTTATGTCTGAAAATAATTGACCTCTGTGGCGAAAACGCCAACTAGTCTACCGTTTTCCTTTAAAAATAGCTAACTAGCCCGAGGGTAGTATTTAAGTCTGTTTTGCTGTAACGGTGGTTCTTAGAATTTTTCCGATGCCCACAACAGATAGGAACCTCTTCTACCGATACTCTGAATTGTGCGTTTGAAAACTGATAGTTCGCAAAGAAATTTGCAGTATACAAAACCATTTTGTCTGAAAAATATAAATTCGAGTATAAATATTATAAAAATGACTAACTTCCCTCTTAAAACTTTCAAACATGAATATGAAAACCGAACTTTCGCATAGAAATGCAAATTTCACAGTTATGATATTAAAAAATTACAAAAAATTATAACTTTGCAGTATACATAACCATATTCACCGAAACTCTGAAATTTGAGCATGAAAATTTAAGTTTCGCATAGGAGTTGCAATATCTATCAAAAATAATTTATCTATCTGAAAAAAGTCTGATGATTTATAGACTTCCTGGCGTTTTATGTCTGAAAATAATTGACCTCTGTGGCCAAAACGCCAACTAGTCTACCGTTTTTCTTTAAAAGTAGCTAACTAGCCCGAGGGTAGTATTTAAGTCTGTTTTGCTGTAACGGTGGTTCTTAGAATTTTTCCGATGCCCACAACAGATAGGAACCTCTTCTACCGATACTCTGAATTGTGCGTTTGAAAACTGATAGTTCGCAAAGAAATTTGCAGTATACAAAACCATTTTGTCTGAAAAATATAAATTCGAGTATAAATATTATAAAAATGACTAACTTCCCTCTTAAAACTTTCAAACATGAATATAAAAACCGAACTTTGGCATAGAAATGCAAATTTCACAGTTATGATATTAAAAAATTACAAAAAATTATAACTTTGCAGTATACATAACCATATTGACCGAAACTCTGAAATTTGAGCATGAAAATTTAAGTTTCGCATAGGAGTTGCAATATCTATGAAAAATAATCTATCTATCTGAAAAAAGTCTGAAGATTTATAGACTTCCTGGCGTTTTATGTCTGAAAATAATTGACCTCTGTGGCGAAAACGCCAACTAGTCTACCGTTTTCCTTTAAAAATAGCTAACAAGCCCGAGGGTAGTATTTAAGTCTGTTTTGCTGTAACGGTGGTTCTTAGAATTTTTCCGATGCCCACAACAGATAGGAACCTCTTCTACCGATACTCTGAATTGTGCGTTTGAAAACTGATAGTTCGCAAAGAAATTTGCAGTATACAAAACCATTTTGTCTGAAAAATATAAATTCGAGTATAAATATTATAAAAATGACTAACTTCCCTCTTAAAACTTTCAAACATGAATATAAAAACCGAACTTTGGCATAGAAATGCAAATTTCACAGTTATGATATTAAAAAATTACAAAAAATTATAACTTTGCAGTATACATAACCATATTGACCGAAACTCTGAAATTTGAGCATGAAAATTTAAGTTTCGCATAGGAGTTGCAATATCTATCAAAAATAATCTATCTATCTGAAAAAAGTCTGAAGATTTATAGACTTCCTGGCGTTTTATGTCTGAAAATAATTGACCTCTGTGGCGAAAACGCCAACTAGTCTACCGTTTTCCTTTAAAAATAGCTAACTAGCCCGAGGGTAGTATTTAAGTCTGTTTTGCTGTAACGGTGGTTCTTAGAATTTTTCCGATGCCCACAACAGATAGGAACCTCTTCTACCGATACTCTGAATTGTGCGTTTGAAAACTGATAGTTCGCAAAGAAATTTGCAGTATACAAAACCATTTTGTCTGAAAAATATAAATTCGAGTATAAATATTATAAAAATGACTAACTTCCCTCTTAAAACTTTCAAACATGAATATAAAAACCGAACTTTGGCATAGAAATGCAAATTTCACAGTTATGATATTAAAAAATTACAAAAAATTATAACTTTGCAGTATACATAACCATATTCACCGAAACTCTGAAATTTGAGCATGAAAATTTAAGTTTCGCATAGGAGTTGCAATATCTATCAAAAATAATCTATCTATCTGAAAAAAGTCTGAAGATTTATAGACTTCCTGGCGTTTTATGTCTGAAAATAATTGACCTCTGTGGCGAAAACGCCAACTAGTCTACCGTTTTCCTTTAAAAATAGCTAACTAGCCCGAGGGTAGTATTTAAGTCTGTTTTGCTGTAACGGTGGTTCTTGGAATTTTTCCGATGCCCACAACAGATAGGAACCTCTTCTACCGATACTCTGAATTGTGCGTTTGAAAACTGATAGTTCGCAAAGAAATTTGCAGTATACAAAACCATTTTGTCTGAAAAATATAAATTCGAGTATAAATATTATAAAAATGACTAACTTCCCTCTTAAAACTTTCAAACATGAATATGAAAACCGAACTTTCGCATAGAAATGCAAATTTCACAGTTAGTGATATTAAAAAATTACAAAAAATTATAACTTTGCAGTATACATAACCATATTGACCGAAACTCTGAAATTTGAGCATGAAAATTTAAGTTTCGCATAGGAGTTGCAATATCTATCAAAAATAATCTATCTATCTGAAAAAAGTCTGAAGATTTATAGACTTCCTGGCGTTTTATGTCTGAAAATAATTGACCTCTGTGGCGAAAACGCCAACTAGTCTACCGTTTTCCTTTAAAAATAGCTAACTAGCCCGAGGGTAGTATTTAAGTCTGTTTTGCTGTAACGGTGGTTCTTAGAATTTTTCCGATGCCCACAACAGATAGGAACCTCTTCTACCGATACTCTGAATTGTGCGTTTGAAAACTGATAGTTCGCAAAGAAATTTGCAGTATACAAAACCATTTTGTCTGAAAAATATAAATTCGAGTATAAATATTATAAAAATGACTAACTTCCCTCTTAAAACTTTCAAACATGAATATGAAAACCGAACTTTCGCATAGAAATGCAAATTTCGCAGTTATGATGTTAAAAAATTACAAAAAATTATAACTTTGCAGTATACATAACCATATTCACCGAAACTCTGAAATTTGAGCATGAAAATTTAAGTTTCGCATAGGAGTTGCAATATCTATCAAAAATAATCTATCTATCTGAAAAAAGTCTGAAGATTTATAGACTTCCTGGCGTTTTATGTCTGAAAATAATTGACCTCTGTGGCGAAAACGCCAACTAGTCTACCGTTTTCCTTTAAAAATAGCTAACTAGCCCGAGGGTAGTATTTAAGTCTGTTTTGCTGTAACGGTGGTTCTTAGAATTTTTCCGATGCCCACAACAGATAGGAACCTCTTCTACCGATACTCTGAATTGTGCGTTTGAAAACTGATAGTTCGCAAAGAAATTTGCAGTATACAAAACCATTTTGTCTGAAAAATATAAATTCGAGTATAAATATTATAAAAATGACTAACTTCCCTCTTAAAACTTTCAAACATGAATATGAAAACCGAACTTTCGCATAGAAATGCAAATTTCACAGTTATGATATTAAAAAATTACAAAAAATTATAACTTTGCAGTATACATAACCATATTCACCGAAACTCTGAAATTTGAGCATGAAAATTTAAGTTTCGCATAGGAGTTGCAATATCTATCAAAAATAATCTATCTATCTGAAAAAAGTCTGAAGATTTATAGACTTCCTGGCGTTTTATGTCTGAAAATAATTGACCTCTGTGGCGAAAACGCCAACTAGTCTACCGTTTTCCTTTAAAAATAGCTAACTAGCCCGAGGGTAGTATTTAAGTCTGTTTTGCTGTAACGGTGGTTCTTAGAATTTTTCCGATGCCCACAACAGATAGGAACCTCTTCTACCGATACTCTGAATTGTGCGTTTGAAAACTGATAGTTCGCAAAGAAATTTGCAGTATACAAAACCATTTTGTCTGAAAAATATAAATTCGAGTATAAATATTATAAAAATGACTAACTTCCCTCTTAAAACTTTCAAACATGAATATAAAAACCGAACTTTGGCATAGAAATGCAAATTTCACAGTAATGATATTAAAAAATTACAAAAAATTATAACTTTGCAGTATACATAACCATATTGACCGAAACTCTGAAATTTGAGCATGAACATTTAAGTTTCGCATAGGAGTTGCAATATCTATCAAAAATAATCTATCTATCTGAAAAAAGTCTGAAGATTTATAGACTTCCTGGCGTTTTATGTCTGAAAATAATTGACCTCTGTGGCGAAAACGCCAACTAGTCTACCGTTTTCCTTTAAAAATAGCTAACTAGCCCGAGGGTAGTATTTAAGTCTGTTTTGCTGTAACGGTGGTTCTTAGAAATTTTCCGATGCCCACAACAAATAGGAACCTCTTCTACCGATACTCTGAATTGTGCGTTTGAAAACTGATAGTTCGCAAAGAAATTTGCAGTATACAAAACCATTTTGTCTGAAAAATATAAATTCGAGTATAAATATTATAAAAATGACTAACTTCCCTCTTAAAACTTTCAAACATGAATATAAAAACCGAACTTTGGCATAGAAATGCAAATTTCACAGTTATGATATTAAAAAATTACAAAAAATTATAACTTTGCAGTATACATAACCATATTGACCGAAACTCTGAAATTTGAGCATGAAAATTTAAGTTTCGCATAGGAGTTGCAATATCTATCAAAAATAATCTATCTATCTGAAAAAAGTCTGAAGATTTATAGACTTCCTGGCGTTTTATGTCTGAAAATAATTGACCTCTGTGGCGAAAACGCCAACTAGTCTACCGTTTTCCTTTAAAAATAGCTAACTAGCCCGAGGGTAGTATTTAAGTCTGTTTTGCTGTAACGGTGGTTCTTAGAATTTTTCCGATGCCCACAACAGATAGGAACCTCTTCTACCGATACTCTGAATTGTGCGTTTGAAAACTGATAGTTCGCAAAGAAATTTGCAGTATACAAAACCATTTTGTCTGAAAAATATAAATTCGAGTATAAATATTATAAAAATGACTAACTTCCCTCTTAAAACTTTCAAACATGAATATAAAAACCGAACTTTGGCATAGAAATGCAAATTTCACAGTTATGATATTAAAAAATTACAAAAAATTATAACTTTGCAGTATACATAACCATATTCACCGAAACTCTGAAATTTGAGCATGAAAATTTAAGTTTCGCATAGGAGTTGCAATATCTATCAAAAATAATCTATCTATCTGAAAAAAGTCTGAAGATTTATAGACTTCCTGGCGTTTTATGTCTGAAAATAATTGACCTCTGTGGCGAAAACGCCAACTAGTCTACCGTTTTCCTTTAAAAATAGCTAACTAGCCCGAGGGTAGTATTTAAGTCTGTTTTGCTGTAACGGTGGTTCTTGGAATTTTTCCGATGCCCACAACAGATAGGAACCTCTTCTACCGATACTCTGAATTGTGCGTTTGAAAACTGATAGTTCGCAAAGAAATTTGCAGTATACAAAACCATTTTGTCTGAAAAATATAAATTCGAGTATAAATATTATAAAAATGACTAACTTCCCTCTTAAAACTTTCAAACATGAATATGAAAACCGAACTTTCGCATAGAAATGCAAATTTCACAGTTATGATATTAAAAAATTACAAAAAATTATAACTTTGCAGTATACATAACCATATTGACCGAAACTCTGAAATTTGAGCATGAAAATTTAAGTTTCGCATAGGAGTTGCAATATCTATCAAAAATAATCTATCTATCTGAAAAAAGTCTGAAGATTTATAGACTTCCTGGCGTTTTATGTCTGAAAATAATTGACCTCTGTGGCGAAAACGCCAACTAGTCTACCGTTTTCCTTTAAAAATAGCTAACTAGCCCGAGGGTAGTATTTAAGTCTGTTTTGCTGTAACGGTGGTTCTTAGAATTTTTCCGATGCCCACAACAGATAGGAACCTCTTCTACCGATACTCTGAATTGTGCGTTTGAAAACTGATAGTTCGCAAAGAAATTTGCAGTATACAAAACCATTTTGTCTGAAAAATATAAATTCGAGTATAAATATTATAAAAATGACTAACTTCCCTCTTAAAACTTTCAAACATGAATATGAAAACCGAACTTTCGCATAGAAATGCAAATTTCGCAGTTATGATGTTAAAAAATTACAAAAAATTATAACTTTGCAGTATACATAACCATATTCACCGAAACTCTGAAATTTGAGCATGAAAATTTAAGTTTCGCATAGGAGTTGCAATATCTATCAAAAATAATCTATCTATCTGAAAAAAGTCTGAAGATTTATAGACTTCCTGGCGTTTTATGTCTGAAAATAATTGACCTCTGTGGCGAAAACGCCAACTAGTCTACCGTTTTCCTTTAAAAATAGCTAACTAGCCCGAGGGTAGTATTTAAGTCTGTTTTGCTGTAACGGTGGTTCTTAGAATTTTTCCGATGCCCACAACAGATAGGAACCTCTTCTACCGATACTCTGAATTGTGCGTTTGAAAACTGATAGTTCGCAAAGAAATTTGCAGTATACAAAACCATTTTGTCTGAAAAATATAAATTCGAGTATAAATATTATAAAAATGACTAACTTCCCTCTTAAAACTTTCAAACATGAATATGAAAACCGAACTTTCGCATAGAAATGCAAATTTCACAGTTATGATATTAAAAAATTACAAAAAATTATAACTTTGCAGTATACATAACCATATTCACCGAAACTCTGAAATTTGAGCATGAAAATTTAAGTTTCGCATAGGAGTTGCAATATCTATCAAAAATAATCTATCTATCTGAAAAAAGTCTGAAGATTTATAGACTTCCTGGCGTTTTATGTCTGAAAATAATTGACCTCTGTGGCGAAAACGCCAACTAGTCTACCGTTTTCCTTTAAAAATAGCTAACTAGCCCGAGGGTAGTATTTAAGTCTGTTTTGCTGTAACGGTGGTTCTTAGAATTTTTCCGATGCCCACAACAGATAGGAACCTCTTCTACCGATACTCTGAATTGTGCGTTTGAAAACTGATAGTTCGCAAAGAAATTTGCAGTATACAAAACCATTTTGTCTGAAAAATATAAATTCGAGTATAAATATTATAAAAATGACTAACTTCCCTCTTAAAACTTTCAAACATGAATATGAAAACCGAACTTTCGCATAGAAATGCAAATTTCACAGTTATGATATTAAAAAATTACAAAAAATTATAACTTTGCAGTATACATAACCATATTCACCGAAACTCTGAAATTTGAGCATGAAAATTTAAGTTTCGCATAGGAGTTGCAATATCTATCAAAAATAATCTATCTATCTGAAAAAAGTCTGAAGATTTATAGACTTCCTGGCGTTTTATGTCTGAAAATAATTGACCTCTGTGGCGAAAACGCCAACTAGTCTACCGTTTTCCTTTAAAAATAGCTAACTAGCCCGAGGGTAGTATTTAAGTCTGTTTTGCTGTAACGGTGGTTCTTGGAATTTTTCCGATGCCCACAACAGATAGGAACCTCTTCTACCGATACTCTGAATTGTGCGTTTGAAAACTGATAGTTCGCAAAGAAATTTGCAGTATACAAAACCATTTTGTCTGAAAAATATAAATTCGAGTATAAATATTATAAAAATGACTAACTTCCCTCTTAAAACTTTCAAACATGAATATGAAAACCGAACTTTCGCATAGAAATGCAAATTTCACAGTTATGATATTAAAAAATTACAAAAAATTATAACTTTGCAGTATACATAACCATATTGACCGAAACTCTGAAATTTGAGCATGAAAATTTAAGTTTCGCATAGGAGTTGCAATATCTATCAAAAATAATCTATCTATCTGAAAAAAGTCTGAAGATTTATAGACTTCCTGGCGTTTTATGTCTGAAAATAATTGACCTCTGTGGCGAAAACGCCAACTAGTCTACCGTTTTCCTTTAAAAATAGCTAACTAGCCCGAGGGTAGTATTTAAGTCTGTTTTGCTGTAACGGTGGTTCTTAGAATTTTTCCGATGCCCACAACAGATAGGAACCTCTTCTACCGATACTCTGAATTGTGCGTTTGAAAACTGATAGTTCGCAAAGAAATTTGCAGTATACAAAACCATTTTGTCTGAAAAATATAAATTCGAGTATAAATATTATAAAAATGACTAACTTCCCTCTTAAAACTTTCAAAAATGAATATGAAAACCGAACTTTCGCATAGAAATGCAAATTTCACAGTTATGATATTAAAAAATTACAAAAAATTATAACTTTGCAGTATACATAACCATATTGACCGAAACTCTGAAATTTGAGCATGAAAATTTAAGTTTCGCATAGGAGTTGCAATATCTATCAAAAATAATCTATCTATCTGAAAAAAGTCTGAAGATTTATAGACTTCCTGGCGTTTTATGTCTGAAAATAATTGACCTCTGTGGCCAAAACGCCAACTAGTCTACCGTTTTTCTTTAAAAGTAGCTAACTAGCCCGAGGGTAGTATTTAAGTCTGTTTTGCTGTAACGGTGGTTCTTAGAATTTTTCCGATGCCCACAACAGATAGGAACCTCTTCTACCGATACTCTGAATTGTGCGTTTGAAAACTGATAGTTCGCAAAGAAATTTGCAGTATACAAAACCATTTTGTCTGAAAAATATAAATTCGAGTATAAATATTATAAAAATTACTAACTTCCCTCTTAAAACTTTCAAACATGAATATGAAAACCGAACTTTCGCATAGAAATGCAAATTTCACAGTTATGATATTAAAAAATTACAAAAAATTATAACTTTGCAGTATACATAACCATATTGACCGAAACTCTGAAATTTGAGCATGAAAATTTAAGTTTCGCATAGGAGTTGCAATATCTATCAAAAATAATCTATCTATCTGAAAAAAGTCTGAAGATTTATAGACTTCCTGGCGTTTTATGTCTGAAAATAATTGACCTCTGTGGCGAAAACGCCAACTAGTCTACCGTTTTCCTTTAAAAATAGCTAACTAGCCCGAGGGTAGTATTTAAGTCTGTTTTGCTGTAACGGTGGTTCTTAGAATTTTTCCGATGCCCACAACAGATAGGAACCTCTTCTACCGATACTCAGAATTGTGCGTTTGAAAACTGATAGTTCGCAAAGAAATTTGCAGTATACAAAATCATTTTGTCTGAAAAATATAAATTCGAGTATAAATATTATAAAAATGACTAACTTCCCTCTTAAAACTTTCAAACATGAATATGAAAACCGAACTTTCGCATAGAAATGCAAATTTCACAGTTATAATATTAAAAATTACAAAAAATTAAAACTTTGCAGTATACATAACCATATTGACCGAAACTCTGAAATTTGAGCATGAAAATTTAAGTTTCGCATAGGAGTTGCAATATCTATCAAAAATAATCTATCTATCTGAAAAAAGTCTGAAGATTTATAGACTTCCTGGCGTTTTATGTCTGAAAATAATTGACCTCTGTGGCGAAAACGCCAACTAGTCTACCGTTTTCCTTTAAAAATAGCTAACTAGCCCGAGGGTAGTATTTAAGTCTGTTTTGCTGTAACGGTGGTTCTTGGAATTTTTCCGATGCCCACAACAGATAGGAACCTCTTCTACCGATACTCTGAATTGTGCGTTTGAAAACTGATAGTTCGCAAAGAAATTTGCAGTATACAAAACCATTTTGTCTGAAAAATATAAATTCGAGTATAAATATTATAAAAATGACTAACTTCCCTCTTAAAACTTTCAAACATGAATATGAAAACCGAACTTTCGCATAGAAATGCAAATTTCACAGTTATGATATTAAAAAATTACAAAAAATTATAACTTTGCAGTATACATAACCATATTGACCGAAACTCTGAAATTTGAGCATGAAAATTTAAGTTTCGCATAGGAGTTGCAATATCTATCAAAAATAATCTATCTATCTGAAAAAAGTCTGAAGATTTATAGACTTCCTGGCGTTTTATGTCTGAAAATAATTGACCTCTGTGGCGAAAACGCCAACTAGTCTACCGTTTTCCTTTAAAAATAGCTAACTAGCCCGAGGGTAGTATTTAAGTCTGTTTTGCTGTAACGGTGGTTCT
The DNA here is from genome assembly GCA_958336395.1 of Ctenicera cuprea. Classification (NCBI taxonomy): domain Eukaryota; kingdom Metazoa; phylum Arthropoda; class Insecta; order Coleoptera; family Elateridae; genus Ctenicera; species Ctenicera cuprea. The sequence goes on from CATVIB010000035.1 coordinate 69,907, forward strand.
TAGAATTTTTCCGATGCCCACAACAGATAGGAACCTCTTCTACCGATACTCTGAATTGTGCGTTTGAAAACTGATAGTTCGCAAAGAAATTTGCAGTATACAAAACCATTTTGTCTGAAAAATATAAATTCGAGTATAAATATTATAAAAATGACTAACTTCCCTCTTAAAACTTTCAAAAATGAATATGAAAACCGAACTTTCGCATAGAAATGCAAATTTCACAGTTATGATATTAAAAAATTACAAAAAATTATAACTTTGCAGTATACATAACCATATTGACCGAAACTCTGAAATTTGAGCATGAAAATTTAAGTTTCGCATAGGAGTTGCAATATCTATCAAAAATAATCTATCTATCTGAAAAAAGTCTGAAGATTTATAGACTTCCTGGCGTTTTATGTCTGAAAATAATTGACCTCTGTGGCCAAAACGCCAACTAGTCTACCGTTTTTCTTTAAAAGTAGCTAACTAGCCCGAGGGTAGTATTTAAGTCTGTTTTGCTGTAACGGTGGTTCTTAGAATTTTTCCGATGCCCACAACAGATAGGAACCTCTTCTACCGATACTCTGAATTGTGCGTTTGAAAACTGATAGTTCGCAAAGAAATTTGCAGTATACAAAACCATTTTGTCTGAAAAATATAAATTCGAGTATAAATATTATAAAAATTACTAACTTCCCTCTTAAAACTTTCAAACATGAATATGAAAACCGAACTTTCGCATAGAAATGCAAATTTCACAGTTATGATATTAAAAAATTACAAAAAATTATAACTTTGCAGTATACATAACCATATTGACCGAAACTCTGAAATTTGAGCATGAAAATTTAAGTTTCGCATAGGAGTTGCAATATCTATCAAAAATAATCTATCTATCTGAAAAAAGTCTGAAGATTTATAGACTTCCTGGCGTTTTATGTCTGAAAATAATTGACCTCTGTGGCGAAAACGCCAACTAGTCTACCGTTTTCCTTTAAAAATAGCTAACTAGCCCGAGGGTAGTATTTAAGTCTGTTTTGCTGTAACGGTGGTTCTTAGAATTTTTCCGATGCCCACAACAGATAGGAACCTCTTCTACCGATACTCTGAATTGTGCGTTTGAAAACTGATAGTTCGCAAAGAAATTTGCAGTATACAAAACCATTTTGTCTGAAAAATATAAATTCGAGTATAAATATTATAAAAATGACTAACTTCCCTCTTAAGACTTTCAAACATGAATATGAAAACCGAACTTTTGCATAGAAATGCAAATTTCACAGTTATGATATTAAAAAATTACAAAAAATTATAACTTTGCAGTATACATAACCATATTCACCGAAACTCTGAAATTTGAGCATGAAAATTTAAGTTTCGCATAGGAGTTGCAATATCTATCAAAATTAATTTATCTATCTGAAAAAAGTCTGAAGATTTATAGACTTCCTGGCGTTTTATGTCTGAAAATAATTGACCTCTGTGGCCAAAACGCCAACTAGTCTACCGTTTTTCTTTAAAAGTAGCTAACTAGCCCGAGGGTAGTATTTAAGTCTGTTTTGCTGTAACGGTGGTTCTTAGAATTTTTCCGATGCCCACAACAGATAGGAACCTCTTCTACCGATACTCTGAATTGTGCGTTTGAAAACTGATAGTTCGCAAAGAAATTTGCAGTATACAAAACCATTTTGTCTGAAAAATATAAATTCGAGTATAAATATTACAAAAATGACTAACTTCCCTCTTAAAACTTTCAAACATGAATATGAAAACCGAACTTTCGCATAGAAATGCAAATTTCACAGTTATGATAATAAAAAATTACAAAAAATTATAACTTTTCAGTATACATAACCATATTCACCGAAACTCTGAAATTTGAGCATGAAAATTTAAGTTTCGCATAGGAGTTGCAATATCTATCAAAAATAATCTATCTATCTGAAAAAAGTCTGAAGATTTATAGACTTCCTGGCGTTTTATGTCTGAAAATAATTGACCTCTGTGGCGAAAACGCCAACTAGTCTACCGTTTTCCTTTAAAAATAGCTAACTAGCCCGAGGGTAGTATTTAAGTCTGTTTTGCTGTAACGGTGGTTCTTAGAATTTTTCCGATGCCCACAACAGATAGGAACCTCTTCTACCGATACTCTGAATTGTGCGTTTAAAAACTGATAGTTCGCAAAGAAATTTGCAGTATACAAAACCATTTTGTCTGAAAAATATAAATTCGAGTATAAATATTATAAAAATGACTAACTTCCCTCTTAAGACTTTCAAACATGAATATGAAAACCGAACTTTCGCATAGAAATGCAAATTTCACAGTTATAATATTAAAAATTACAAAAAATTAAAACTTTGCAGTATACATAACCATATTGACCGAAACTCTGAAATTTGAGCATGAAAATTTAAGTTTCGCATAGGAGTTGCAATATCTATCAAAAATAATTTATCTATCTGAAAAAAGTCTGAAGATTTATAGACTTCCTGGCGTTTTATGTCTGAAAATAATTGACCTCTGTGGCCAAACCGCCAACTAGTCTACCGTTTTTCTTTAAAAGTAGCTAACTAGCCCGAGGGTAGTATTTAAGTCTGTTTTGCTGTAACGGTGGTTCTTAGAATTTTTCCGATGCCCACAACAGATAGGAACCTCTTCTACCGATACTCTGAATTGTGCGTTTGAAAACTGATAGTTCGCAAAGAAATTTGCAGTATACAAAACCATTTTGTCTGAAAAATATAAATTCGAGTATAAATATTATAAAAATGACTAACTTCCCTCTTAAAACTTTCAAACATGAATATGAAAACCGAACTTTCGCATAGAAATGCAAATTTCACAGTTATGATATTAAAAAATTACAAAAAATTATAACTTTGCAGTATACATAACCATATTGACCGAAACTCTGAAATTTGAGCATGAAAATTTAAGTTTCGCATAGGAGTTGCAATATCTATCAAAAATAATCTATCTATCTGAAAAAAGTCTGAAGATTTATAGACTTCCTGGCGTTTTATGTCTGAAAATAATTGACCTCTGTGGCGAAAACGCCAACTAGTCTACCGTTTTCCTTTAAAAATAGCTAACTAGCCCGAGGGTAGTATTTAAGTCTGTTTTGCTGTAACGGTGGTTCTTAGAATTTTTCCGATGCCCACAACAGATAGGAACCTCTTCTACCGATACTCTGAATTGTGCGTTTGAAAACTGATAGTTCGCAAAGAAATTTGCAGTATACAAAACCATTTTGTCTGAAAAATATAAATTCGAGTATAAATATTATAAAAATGACTAACTTCCCTCTTAAAACTTTCAAACATGAATATGAAAACCGAACTTTCGCATAGAAATGCAAATTTCACAGTTATGATATTAAAAAATTACAAAAAATTATAACTTTGCAGTATACATAACCATATTGACCGAAACTCTGAAATTTGAGCATGAAAATTTAAGTTTCGCATAGGAGTTGCAATATCTATCAAAAATAATCTATCTATCTGAAAAAAGTCTGAAGATTTATAGACTTCCTGGCGTTTTATGTCTGAAAATAATTGACCTCTGTGGCGAAAACGCCAACTAGTCTACCGTTTTCCTTTAAAAATAGCTAACTAGCCCGAGGGTAGTATTTAAGTCTGTTTTGCTGTAACGGTGGTTCTTAGAATTTTTCCGATGCCCACAACAGATAGGAACCTCTTCTACCGATACTCTGAATTGTGCGTTTGAAAACTGATAGTTCGCAAAGAAATTTGCAGTATACAAAATCATTTTGTCTGAAAAATATAAATTCGAGTATAAATATTATAAAAATGACTAACTTCCCTCTTAAAACTTTCAAACATGAATATGAAAACCGAACTTTCGCATAGAAATGCAAATTTCACAGTTATAATATTAAAAATTACAAAAAATTAAAACTTTGCAGTATACATAACCATATTGACCGAAACTCTGAAATTTGAGCATGAAAATTTAAGTTTCGCATAGGAGTTGCAATATCTATCAAAAATAATCTATCTATCTGAAAAAAGTCTGAAGATTTATAGACTTCCTGGCGTTTTATGTCTGAAAATAATTGACCTCTGTGGCGAAAACGCCAACTAGTCTACCGTTTTCCTTTAAAAATAGCTAATTAGCCCGAGGGTAGTATTTAAGTCTGTTTTGCTGTAACGGTGGTTCTTAGAATTTTTCCGATGCCCACAACAGATAGGAACCTCTTCTACCGATACTCTGAATTGTGCGTTTAAAAACTGATAGTTCGCAAAGAAATTTGCAGTATACAAAACCATTTTGTCTGAAAAATATAAATTCGAGTATAAATATTATAAAAATGACTAACTTCCCTCTTAAGACTTTCAAACATGAATATGAAAACCGAACTTTCGCATAGAAATGCAAATTTCACAGTTATAATATTAAAAATTACAAAAAATTAAAACTTTGCAGTATACATAACCATATTGACCGAAACTCTGAAATTTGAGCATGAAAATTTAAGTTTCGCATAGGAGTTGCAATATCTATCAAAAAGAATTTATCTATCTGAAAAAAGTCTGAAGATTTATAGACTTCCTGGCGTTTTATGTCTGAAAATAATTGACCTCTGTGGCCAAAACGCCAACTAGTCTACCGTTTTTCTTTAAAAGTAGCTAACTAGCCCGAGGGTAGTATTTAAGTCTGTTTTGCTGTAACGGTGGTTCTTAGAATTTTTCCGATGCCACAACAGATAGGAACCTCTTCTACCGATACTCTGAATTGTGCGTTTGAAAACTGATAGTTCGCAAAGAAATTTGCAGTATACAAAACCATTTTGTCTGAAAATATAAATTCGAGTATAAATATTATAAAAATGACTAACTTCCCTCTTAAAACTTTCAAACATGAATATAAAAACCGAACTTTGGCATAGAAATGCAAATTTCACAGTTATGATATTAAAAAATTACAAAAAATTATAACTTTGCAGTATACATAACCATATTGACCGAAACTCTGAAATTTGAGCATGAAAATTTAAGTTTCGCATAGGAGTTGCAATATCTATCAAAAATAATCTATCTATCTGAAAAAAGTCTGAAGATTTATAGACTTCCTGGCGTTTTATGTCTGAAAATAATTGACCTCTGTGGCGAAAACGCCAACTAGTCTACCGTTTTCCTTTAAAAATAGCTAACTAGCCCGAGGGTAGTATTTAAGTCTGTTTTGCAGTAACGGTGGTTCTTAGAATTTTTCCGATGCCCACAACAGATAGGAACCTCTTCTACCGATACTCTGAATTGTGCGTTTGAAAACTGATAGTTCGCAAAGAAATTTGCAGTATACAAAACCATTTTGTCTGAAAAATATAAATTTGAGTATAAATATTATAAAAATGACTAACTGCCCTCTTAAAACTTTCAAACATGAATATAAAAACCGAACTTTGGCATAGAAATGCAAATTTCACAGTTATGATATTAAAAAATTACAAAAAATTATAACTTTGCAGTATACATAACCATATTGACCGAAACTCTGAAATTTGAGCATGAAAATTTAAGTTTCGCATAGGAGTTGCAATATCTATCAAAAATAATCTATCTATCTGAAAAAAGTCTGAAGATTTATAGACTTCCTGGCGTTTTATGTCTGAAAATAATTGACCTCTGTGGCGAAAACGCCAACTAGTCTACCGTTTTCCTTTAAAAGTAGCTAACTAGCCCGAGGGTAGTATTTAAGTCTGTTTTGCTGTAACGGTGGTTCTTAGAAATTTTCCGATGCCCACAACAAATAGGAACCTCTTCTACCGATACTCTGAATTGTGCGTTTGAAAACTGATAGTTCGCAAAGAAATTTGCAGTATACAAAACCATTTTGTCTGAAAAATATAAATTCGAGTATAAATATTATAAAAATGACTAACTTCCCTCTTAAAACTTTCAAACATGAATATAAAAACCGAACTTTGGCATAGAAATGCAAATTTCACAGTTATGATATTAAAAAATTACAAAAAATTATAACTTTGCAGTATACATAACCATATTGACCGAAACTCTGAAATTTGAGCATGAAAATTTAAGTTTCGCATAGGAGTTGCAATATCTATGAAAAATAATCTATCTATCTGAAAAAAGTCTGAAGATTTATAGACTTCCTGGCGTTTTATGTCTGAAAATAATTGACCTCTGTGGCGAAAACGCCAACTAGTCTACCGTTTTCCTTTAAAAATAGCTAACTAGCCCGAGGGTAGTATTTAAGTCTGTTTTGCTGTAACGGTGGTTCTTAGAATTTTTCCGATGCCCACAACAGATAGGAACCTCTTCTACCGATACTCTGAATTGTGCGTTTGAAAACTGATAGTTCGCAAAGAAATTTGCAGTATACAAAACCATTTTGTCTGAAAAATATAAATTCGAGTATAAATATTATAAAAATGACTAACTTCCCTCTTAAGACTTTCAAACATGAATATGAAAACCGAACTTTCGCATAGAAATGCAAATTTCACAGTTATGATATTAAAAAATTACAAAAAATTATAACTTTGCAGTATACATAACCATATTCACCGAAACTCTGAAATTTGAGCATGAAAATTTAAGTTTCGCATAGGAGTTGCAATATCTATCAAAAATAATCTATCTATCTGAAAAAAGTCTGAAGATTTATAGACTTCCTGGCGTTTTATGTCTGAAAATAATTGACCTCTGTGGCGAAAACGCCAACTAGTCTACCGTTTTCCTTTAAAAATAGCTAACTAGCCCGAGGGTAGTATTTAAGTCTGTTTTGCTGTAACGGTGGTTCTTAGAATTTTTCCGATGCCCACAACAGATAGGAACCTCTTCTACCGATACTCTGAATTGTGCGTTTGAAAACTGATAGTTCGCAAAGAAATTTGCAGTATACAAAACCATTTTGTCTGAAAAATATAAATTCGAGTATAAATATTATAAAAATGACTAACTTCCCTCTTAAGACTTTCAAACATGAATATGAAAACCGAACTTTCGCATAGAAATGCAAATTTCACAGTTATGATATTAAAAAATTACAAAAAATTATAACTTTGCAGTATACATAACCATATTCACCGAAACTCTGAAATTTGAGCATGAAAATTTAAGTTTCGCATAGGAGTTGCAATATCTATCAAAAATAATTTATCTATCTGAAAAAAGTCTGAAGATTTATAGACTTCCTGGCGTTTTATGTCTGAAAATAATTGACCTCTGTGTCGAAAACGCCAACTAGTCTACCGTTTTCCTTTAAAAATAGCTAACTAGCCCGAGGGTAGTATTTAAGTCTGTTTTGCTGTAACGGTGGTTCTTAGAATTTTTCCGATGCCCACAACAGATAGGAACCTCTTCTACCGATACTCTGAATTGTGCGTTTGAAAACTGATAGTTCGCAAAGAAATTTGCAGTATACAAAACCATTTTGTCTGAAAAATATAAATTTGAGTATAAATATTATAAAAATGACTAACTTCCCTCTTAAAACTTTCAAACATGAATATGAAAACCGAACTTTCGCATAGAAATGCAAATTTCACAGTTATAATATTAAAAATTACAAAAAATTAAAACTTTGCAGTATACATAACCATATTGACCGAAACTCTGAAATTTGAGCATGAAAATTTAAGTTTCGCATAGGAGTTGCAATATCTATCAAAAATAATCTATCTATCTGAAAAAAGTCTGAAGATTTATAGACTTCCTGGCGTTTTATGTCTGAAAATAATTGACCTCTGTGGCGAAAACGCCAACTAGTCTACCGTTTTCCTTTAAAAGTAGCTAACTAGCCCGAGGGTAGTATTTAAGTCTGTTTTGCTGTAACGGTGGTTCTTAGAAATTTTCCGATGCCCACAACAAATAGGAACCTCTTCTACCGATACTCTGAATTGTGCGTTTGAAAACTGATAGTTCGCAAAGAAATTTGCAGTATACAAAACCATTTTGTCTGAAAAATATAAATTCGAGTATAAATATTATAAAAATGACTAACTTCCCTCTTAAAACTTTCAAACATGAATATAAAAACCGAACTTTGGCATAGAAATGCAAATTTCACAGTTATGATATTAAAAAATTACAAAAAATTATAACTTTGCAGTATACATAACCATATTGACCGAAACTCTGAAATTTGAGCATGAAAATTTAAGTTTCGCATAGGAGTTGCAATATCTATCAAAAATAATCTATCTATCTGAAAAAAGTCTGAAGATTTATAGACTTCCTGGCGTTTTATGTCTGAAAATAATTGACCTCTGTGGCGAAAACGCCAACTAGTCTACCGTTTTCCTTTAAAAATAGCTAACTAGCCCGAGGGTAGTATTTAAGTCTGTTTTGCTGTAACGGTGGTTCTTAGAATTTTTCCGATGCCCACAACAGATAGGAACCTCTTCTACCGATACTCTGAATTGTGCGTTTGAAAACTGATAGTTGGCAAAGAAATTTGCAGTATACAAAACCATTTTGTCTGAAAAATATAAATTCGAGTATAAATATTATAAAAATGACTAACTTCCCTCTTAAAACTTTCAAACATGAATATGAAAACCGAACTTTCGCATAGAAATGCAAATTTCACAGTTATGATATTAAAAAATTACAAAAAATTATAACTTTGCAGTATACATAACCATATTGACCGAAACTCTGAAATTTGAGCATGAAAATTTAAGTTTCGCATAGGAGTTGCAATATCTATCAAAATTAATTTATCTATCTGAAAAAAGTCTGAAGATTTATAGACTTCCTGGCGTTTTATGTCTGAAAATAATTGACCTCTGTGGCCAAAACGCCAACTAGTCTACCGTTTTTCTTTAAAAGTAGCTAACTAGCCCGAGGGTAGTATTTAAGTCTGTTTTGCTGTAACGGTGGTTCTTAGAATTTTTCCGATGCCCACAACAGATAGGAACCTCTTCTACCGATACTCTGAATTGTGCGTTTGAAAACTGATAGTTCGCAAAGAAATTTGCAGTATACAAAACCATTTTGTCTGAAAAATATAAATTCGAGTATAAATATTATAAAAATGACTAACTTCCCTCTTAAAACTTTCAAACATGAATATGAAAACCGAACTTTCGCATAGAAATGCAAATTTCACAGTTATGATAATAAAAAATTACAAAAAATTATAACTTTTCAGTATACATAACCATATTCACCGAAACTCTGAAATTTGAGCATGAAAATTTAAGTTTCGCATAGGAGTTGCAATATCTATCAAAAATAATCTATCTATCTGAAAAAAGTCTGAAGATTTATAGACTTCCTGGCGTTTTATGTCTGAAAATAATTGACCTCTGTGGCGAAAACGCCAACTAGTCTACCGTTTTCCTTTAAAAATAGCTAACTAGCCCGAGGGTAGTATTTAAGTCTGTTTTGCTGTAACGGTGGTTCTTAGAATTTTTCCGATGCCCACAACAGATAGGAACCTCTTCTACCGATACTCTGAATTGTGCGTTTGAAAACTGATAGTTCGCAAAGAAATTTGCAGTATACAAAACCATTTTGTCTGAAAAATATAAATTCGAGTATAAATATTATAAAAATGACTAACTTCCCTCTTAAGACTTTCAAACATGAATATGAAAACCGAACTTTCGCATAGAAATGCAAATTTCACAGTTATGATATTAAAAAATTACAAAAAATTATAACTTTGCAGTATACATAACCATATTCACCGAAACTCTGAAATTTGAGCATGAAAATTTAAGTTTCGCATAGGAGTTGCAATATCTATCAAAATTAATTTATCTATCTGAAAAAAGTCTGAAGATTTATAGACTTCCTGGCGTTTTATGTCTGAAAATAATTGACCTCTGTGGCCAAAACGCCAACTAGTCTACCGTTTTTCTTTAAAAGTAGCTAACTAGCCCGAGGGTAGTATTTAAGTCTGTTTTGCTGTAACGGTGGTTCTTAGAATTTTTCCGATGCCCACAACAGATAGGAACCTCTTCTACCGATACTCTGAATTGTGCGTTTGAAAACTGATAGTTCGCAAAGAAATTTGCAGTATACAAAACCATTTTGTCTGAAAAATATAAATTCGAGTATAAATATTATAAAAATGACTAACTTCCCTCTTAAAACTTTCAAACATGAATATGAAAACCGAACTTTCGCATAGAAATGCAAATTTCACAGTTATGATATTAAAAAATTACAAAAAATTATAACTTTGCAGTATACATAACCATATTGACCGAAACTCTGAAATTTGAGCATGAAAATTTAAGTTTCGCATAGGAGTTGCAATATCTATCAAAAATAATCTATCTATCTGAAAAAAGTCTGAAGATTTATAGACTTCCTGGCGTTTTATGTCTGAAAATAATTGACCTCTGTGGCGAAAACGCCAACTAGTCTACCGTTTTCCTTTAAAAATAGCTAACTAGCCCGAGGGTAGTATTTAAGTCTGTTTTGCTGTAACGGTGGTTCTTAGAATTTTTCCGATGCCCACAACAGATAGGAACCTCTTCTACCGATACTCTGAATTGTGCGTTTGAAAACTGATAGTTCGCAAAGAAATTTGCAGTATACAAAACCATTTTGTCTGAAAAATATAAATTCGAGTATAAATATTATAAAAATGACTAACTTCCCTCTTAAGACTTTCAAACATGAATATGAAAACCGAACTTTCGCATAGAAATGCAAATTTCACAGTTATGATATTAAAAAATTACAAAAAATTATAACTTTGCAGTATACATAACCATATTCACCGAAACTCTGAAATTTGAGCATGAAAATTTAAGTTTCGCATAGGAGTTGCAATATCTATCAAAATTAATTTATCTATCTGAAAAAAGTCTGAAGATTTATAGACTTCCTGGCGTTTTATGTCTGAAAATAATTGACCTCTGTGGCCAAAACGCCAACTAGTCTACCGTTTTTCTTTAAAAGTAGCTAACTAGCCCGAGGGTAGTATTTAAGTCTGTTTTGCTGTAACGGTGGTTCTTAGAATTTTTCCGATGCCCACAACAGATAGGAACCTCTTCTACCGATACTCTGAATTGTGCGTTTGAAAACTGATAGTTCGCAAAGAAATTTGCAGTATACAAAACCATTTTGTCTGAAAAATATAAATTCGAGTATAAATATTATAAAAATGACTAACTTCCCTCTTAAAACTTTCAAACATGAATATGAAAACCGAACTTTCGCATAGAAATGCAAATTTCACAGTTATGATAATAAAAAATTACAAAAAATTATAACTTTTCAGTATACATAACCATATTCACCGAAACTCTGAAATTTGAGCATGAAAATTTAAGTTTCGCATAGGAGTTGCAATATCTATCAAAAATAATCTATCTATCTGAAAAAAGTCTGAAGATTTATAGACTTCCTGGCGTTTTATGTCTGAAAATAATTGACCTCTATGGCGAAAACGCCAACTAGTCTACCGTTTTCCTTTAAAAATAGCTAACTAGCCCGAGGGTAGTATTTAAGTCTGTTTTGCTGTAACGGTGGTTCTTAGAATTTTTCCGATGCCCACAACAGATAGGAACCTCTTCTACCGATACTCTGAATTGTGCGTTTGAAAACTGATAGTTCGCAAAGAAATTTGCAGTATACAAAACCATTTTGTCTGAAAAATATAAATTCGAGTATAAATATTATAAAAATGACTAACTTCCCTCTTAAGACTTTCAAACATGAATATGAAAACCGAACTTTCGCATAAAAATGCAAATTTTACAGTTATGATATTAAAAAATTACAAAAAATTATAACTTTGCAGTATACATAACCATATTGACCGAAACTCTGAAATTTGAGCATGAAAATTTAAGTTTCGCATAGGAGTTGCAATATCTATGAAAAATAATCTATCTATCTGAAAAAAGTCTGAAGATTTATAGACTTCCTGGCGTTTTATGTCTGAAAATAAGTGACCTCTGTGGCGAAAACGCCAACTAGTCTACCGTTTTCCTTTAAAAATAGCTAACTAGCCCGAGGGTAGTATTTAAGTCTGTTTTGCTGTAACGGTGGTTCTTAGAATTTTTCCGATGCCCACAACAGATAGGAACCTCTTCTACCGATACTCTGAATTGTGCGTTTGAAAACTGATAGTTCGCAAAGAAATTTGCAGTATACAAAACCATTTTGTCTGAAAAATATAAATTCGAGTATAAATATTATAAAAATGACTAACTTCCCTCTTAAAACTTTCAAACATGAATATGAAAACCGAACTTTCGCATAGAAATGCAAATTTCACAGTTATGATATTAAAAAATTACAAAAAATTATAACTTTGCAGTATACATAACCATATTGACCGAAACTCTGAAATTTGAACATGAAAATTTAAGTTTCGCATAGGAGTTGCAATATCTATCAAAAATAATCTATCTATCTGAAAAAAGTCTGAAGATTTATAGACTTCCTGGCGTTTTATGTCTGAAAATAATTGACCTCTGTGGCGAAAACGCCAACTAGTCTACCGTTTTCCTTTAAAAATAGCTAACTAGCCCGAGGGTAGTATTTAAGTCTGTTTTGCTGTAACGGTGGTTCTTAGAATTTTTCCGATGCCCACAACAGATAGGAACCTCTTCTACCGATACTCTGAATTGTGCGTTTGAAAACTGATAGTTCGCAAAGAAATTTGCAGTATACAAAACCATTTTGTCTGAAAAATATAAATTCGAGTATAAATATTATAAAAATGACTAACTTCCCTCTTAAGACTTTCAAACATGAATATGAAAACCGAACTTTCGCATAGAAATGCAAATTTCACAGTTATGATATTAAAAAATTACAAAAAATTATAACTTTGCAGTATACATAACCATATTGACCGAAACTCTGAAATTTGAGCATGAAAATTTAAGTTTCGCATAGGAGTTGCAATATCTATCAAAAATAATCTATCTATCTGAAAAAAGTCTGAAGATTTATAGACTTCCTGGCGTTTTATGTCTGAAAATAATTGACCTCTGTGGCGAAAACGCCAACTAGTCTACCGTTTTCCTTTAAAAATAGCTAATTAGCCCGAGGGTAGTATTTAAGTCTGTTTTGCTGTAACGGTGGTTCTTAGAATTTTTCCGATGCCCACAACAGATAGGAACCTCTTCTACCGATACTCTGAATTGTGCGTTTAAAAACTGATAGTTCGCAAAGAAATTTGCAGTATACAAAACCATTTTGTCTGAAAAATATAAATTCGAGTATAAATATTATAAAAATGACTAACTTCCCTCTTAAGACTTTCAAACATGAATATGAAAACCGAACTTTCGCATAGAAATGCAAATTTCACAGTTATAATATTAAAAATTACAAAAAATTAAAACTTTGCAGTATACATAACCATATTGACCGAAACTCTGAAATTTGAGCATGAAAATTTAAGTTTCGCATAGGAGTTGCAATATCTATCAAAAATAATTTATCTATCTGAAAAAAGTCTGAAGATTTATAGACTTCCTGGCGTTTTATGTCTGAAAATAATTGACCTCTGTGGCCAAAACGCCAACTAGTCTACCGTTTTTCTTTAAAAGTAGCTAACTAGCCCGAGGGTAGTATTTAAGTCTGTTTTGCTGTAACGGTGGTTCTTAGAATTTTTCCGATGCCACAACAGATAGGAACCTCTTCTACCGATACTCTGAATTGTGCGTTTGAAAACTGATAGTTCGCAAAGAAATTTGCAGTATACAAAACCATTTTGTCTGAAAAATATAAATTCGAGTATAAATATTATAAAAATGACTAACTTCCCTCTTAAAACTTTCAAACATGAATATAAAAACCGAACTTTGGCATAGAAATGCAAATTTCACAGTTATGATATTAAAAAATTACAAAAAATTATAACTTTGCAGTATACATAACCATATTGACCGAAACTCTGAAATTTGAGCATGAAAATTTAAGTTTCGCATAGGAGTTGCAATATCTATCAAAAATAATCTATCTATCTGAAAAAAGTCTGAAGATTTATAGACTTCCTGGCGTTTTATGTCTGAAAATAATTGACCTCTGTGGCGAAAACGCCAACTAGTCTACCGTTTTCCTTTAAAAGTAGCTAACTAGCCCGAGGGTAGTATTTAAGTCTGTTTTGCTGTAACGGTGGTTCTTAGAAATTTTCCGATGCCCACAACAAATAGGAACCTCTTCTACCGATACTCTGAATTGTGCGTTTGAAAACTGATAGTTCGCAAAGAAATTTGCAGTATACAAAATCATTTTGTCTGAAAAATATAAATTCGAGTATAAATATTATAAAAATGACTAACTTCCCTCTTAAAACTTTCAAACATGAATATAAAAACCGAACTTTGGCATAGAAATGCAAATTTCACAGTTATGATATTAAAAAATTACAAAAAATTATAACTTTGCAGTATACATAACCATATTGACCGAAACTCTGAAATTTGAGCATGAAAATTTAAGTTTCGCATAGGAGTTGCAATATCTATGAAAAATAATCTATCTATCTGAAAAAAGTCTGAAGATTTATAGACTTCCTGGCGTTTTATGTCTGAAAATAATTGACCTCTGTGGCGAAAACGCCAACTAGTCTACCGTTTTCCTTTAAAAATAGCTAACTAGCCCGAGGGTAGTATTTAAGTCTGTTTTGCTGTAACGGTGGTTCTTAGAATTTTTCCGATGCCCACAACAGATAGGAACCTCTTCTACCGATACTCTGAATTGTGCGTTTGAAAACTGATAGTTCGCAAAGAAATTTGCAGTATACAAAACCATTTTGTCTGAAAAATATAAATTCGAGTATAAATATTATAAAAATGACTAACTTCCCTCTTAAGACTTTCAAACATGAATATGAAAACCGAACTTTCGCATAGAAATGCAAATTTCACAGTTATGATATTAAAAAATTACAAAAAATTATAACTTTGCAGTATACATAACCATATTCACCGAAACTCTGAAATTTGAGCATGAAAATTTAAGTTTCGCATAGGAGTTGCAATATCTATCAAAAATAATTTATCTATCTGAAAAAAGTCTGAAGATTTATAGACTTCCTGGCGTTTTATGTCTGAAAATAATTGACCTCTGTGGCGAAAACGCCAACTAGTCTACCGTTTTCCTTTAAAAATAGCTAACTAGCCCGAGGGTAGTATTTAAGTCTGTTTTGCTGTAACGGTGGTTCTTAGAATTTTTCCGATGCCCACAACAGATAGGAACCTCTTCTACCGATACTCTGAATTGTGCGTTTGAAAACTGATAGTTCGCAAAGAAATTTGCAGTATACAAAACCATTTTGTCTGAAAAATATAAATTTGAGTATAAATATTATAAAAATGACTAACTGCCCTATTAAAACTTTCAAACATGAATATAAAAACCGAACTTTGGCATAGAAATGCAAATTTCACAGTTATGATATTAAAAAATTACAAAAAATTATAACTTTGCAGTATACATAACCATATTGACCGAAACTCTGAAATTTGAGCATGAAAATTTAAGTTTCGCATAGGAGTTGCAATATCTATCAAAAATAATCTATCTATCTGAAAAAAGTCTGAAGATTTATAGACTTCCTGGCGTTTTATGTCTGAAAATAATTGACCTCTGTGGCGAAAACGCCAACTAGTCTACCGTTTTCCTTTAAAAGTAGCTAACTAGCCCGAGGGTAGTATTTAAGTCTGTTTTGCTGTAACGGTGGTTCTTAGAAATTTTCCGATGCCCACAACAAATAGGAACCTCTTCTACCGATACTCTGAATTGTGCGTTTGAAAACTGATAGTTCGCAAAGAAATTTGCAGTATACAAAACCATTTTGTCTGAAAAATATAAATTCGAGTATAAATATTATAAAAATGACTAACTTCCCTCTTAAAACTTTCAAACATGAATATAAAAACCGAACTTTGGCATAGAAATGCAAATTTCACAGTTATGATATTAAAAAATTACAAAAAATTATAACTTTGCAGTATACATAACCATATTGACCGAAACTCTGAAATTTGAGCATGAAAATTTAAGTTTCGCATAGGAGTTGCAATATCTATGAAAAATAATCTATCTATCTGAAAAAAGTCTGAAGATTTATAGACTTCCTGGCGTTTTATGTCTGAAAATAATTGACCTCTGTGGCGAAAACGCCAACTAGTCTACCGTTTTCCTTTAAAAATAGCTAACTAGCCCGAGGGTAGTATTTAAGTCTGTTTTGCTGTAACGGTGGTTCTTAGAATTTTTCCGATGCCCACAACAGATAGGAACCTCTTCTACCGATACTCTGAATTGTGCGTTTGAAAACTGATAGTTCGCAAAGAAATTTGCAGTATACAAAACCATTTTGTCTGAAAAATATAAATTCGAGTATAAATATTATAAAAATGACTAACTTCCCTCTTAAAACTTTCAAACATGAATATGAAATCCGAACTTTCGCATAGAAATGCAAATTTCACAGTTATGATATTAAAAAATTACAAAAAATTATAACTTTGCAGTATACATAACCATATTGACCGAAACTCTGAAATTTGAGCATGAAAATTTAAGTTTCGCATAGGAGTTGCAATATCTATCAAAAATAATCTATCTATCTGAAAAAAGTCTGAAGATTTATAGACTTCCTGGCGTTTTATGTCTGAAAATAATTGACCTCTGTGGCGAAAACGCCAACTAGTCTACCGTTTTCCTTTAAAAATAGCTAACTAGCCCGAGGGTAGTATTTAAGTCTGTTTTGCTGTAACGGTGGTTCTTAGAATTTTTCCGATGCCCACAACAGATAGGAACCTCTTCTACCGATACTCTGAATTGTGCGTTTGAAAACTGATAGTTCGCAAAGAAATTTGCAGTATACAAAACCATTTTGTCTGAAAAATATAAATTCGAGTATAAATATTATAAAAATGACTAACTTCCCTCTTAAGACTTTCAAACATGAATATGAAAACCGAACTTTCGCATAGAAATGCAAATTTCACAGTTATGATAATAAAAAATTACAAAAAATTATAACTTTTCAGTATACATAACCATATTCACCGAAACTCTGAAATTTGAGCATGAAAATTTAAGTTTCGCATAGGAGTTGCAATATCTATCAAAAATAATCTATCTATCTGAAAAAAGTCTGAAGATTTATAGACTTCCTGGCGTTTTATGTCTGAAAATAATTGACCTCTGTGGCGAAAACGCCAACTAGTCTACCGTTTTCCTTTAAAAATAGCTAACTAGCCCGAGGGTAGTATTTAAGTCTGTTTTGCTGTAACGGTGGTTCTTAGAATTTTTCCGATGCCCACAACAGATAGGAACCTCTTCTACCGATACTCTGAATTGTGCGTTTGAAAACTGATAGTTCGCAAAGAAATTTGCAGTATACAAAACCATTTTGTCTGAAAAATATAAATTCGAGTATAAATATTATAAAAATGACTAACTTCCCTCTTAAAACTTTCAAACATGAATATGAAAACCGAACTTTCGCATAGAAATGCAAATTTCACAGTTATGATAATAAAAAATTACAAAAAATTATAACTTTTCAGTATACATAACCATATTCACCGAAACTCTGAAATTTGAGCATGAAAATTTAAGTTTCGCATAGGAGTTGCAATATCTATCAAAAATAATCTATCTATCTGAAAAAAGTCTGAAGATTTATAGACTTCCTGGCGTTTTATGTCTGAAAATAATTGACCTCTGTGGCGAAAACGCCAACTAGTCTACCGTTTTCCTTTAAAAATAGCTAACTAGCCCGAGGGTAGTATTTAAGTCTGTTTTGCTGTAACGGTGGTTCTTAGAATTTTTCCGATGCCCACAACAGATAGGAACCTCTTCTACCGATACTCTGAATTGTGCGTTTGAAAACTGATAGTTCGCAAAGAAATTTGCAGTATACAAAACCATTTTGTCTGAAAAATATAAATTGGAGTATAAATATTATAAAAATGACTAACTTCCCTCTTAAAACTTTCAAACATGAATATAAAAACCGAACTTTGGCATAGAAATGCAAATTTCACAGTTATGATATTAAAAAATTACAAAAAATTATAACTTTGCAGTATACATAACCATATTGACCGAAACTCTGAAATTTGAGCATGAAAATTTAAGTTTCGCATAGGAGTTGCAATATCTATCAAAAATAATCTATCTATCTGAAAAAAGTCTGAAGATTTATAGACTTCCTGGCGTTTTATGTCTGAAAATAATTGACCTCTGTGGCGAAAACGCCAACTAGTCTACCGTTTTCCTTTAAAAATAGCTAACTAGCCCGAGGGTAGTATTTAAGTCTGTTTTGCTGTAACGGTGGTTCTTAGAATTTTTCCGATGCCCACAACAGATAGGAACCTCTTCTACCGATACTCTGAATTGTGCGTTTGAAAACTGATAGTTCGCAAAGAAATTTGCAGTATACAAAACCATTTTGTCTGAAAAATATAAATTCGAGTATAAATATTATAAAAATGACTAACTTCCCTCTTAAGACTTTCAAACATGAATATGAAAACCGAACTTTCGCATAGAAATGCAAATTTCACAGTTATGATATTAAAAAATTACAAAAAATTATAACTTTGCAGTATACATAACCATATTCACCGAAACTCTGAAATTTGAGCATGAAAATTTAAGTTTCGCATAGGAGTTGCAATATCTATCAAAAATAATTTATCTATCTGAAAAAAGTCTGAAGATTTATAGACTTCCTGGCGTTTTATGTCTGAAAATAATTGACCTCTGTGGCGAAAACGCCAACTAGTCTACCGTTTTCCTTTAAAAATAGCTAACTAGCCCGAGGGTAGTATTTAAGTCTGTTTTGCTGTAACGGTGGTTCTTAGAATTTTTCCGATGCCCACAACAGATAGGAACCTCTTCTACCGATACTCTGAATTGTGCGTTTGAAAACTGATAGTTCGCAAAGAAATTTGCAGTATACAAAACCATTTTGTCTGAAAAATATAAATTTGAGTATAAATATTATAAAAATGACTAACTGCCCTATTAAAACTTTCAAACATGAATATAAAAACCGAACTTTGGCATAGAAATGCAAATTTCACAATTATGATATTAAAAAATTACAAAAAATTATAACTTTGCAGTATACATAACCATATTGACCGAAACTCTGAAATTTGAGCATGAAAATTTAAGTTTCGCATAGGAGTTGCAATATCTATCAAAAATAATCTATCTATCTGAAAAAAGTCTGAAGATTTATAGACTTCCTGGCGTTTTATGTCTGAAAATAATTGACCTCTGTGGCGAAAACGCCAACTAGTCTACCGTTTTCCTTTAAAAATAGCTAACTAGCCCGAGGGTAGTATTTAAGTCTGTTTTGCTGTAACGGTGGTTCTTAGAATTTTTCCGATGCCCACAACAGATAGGAACCTCTTCTACCGATACTCTGAATTGTGCGTTTGAAAACTGATAGTTCGCAAAGAAATTTGCAGTATACAAAACCATTTTGTCTGAAAAATATAAATTCGAGTATAAATATTATAAAAATGACTAACTTCCCTCTTAAAACTTTCAAACATGAATATAAAAACCGAACTTTGGCATAGAAATGCAAATTTCACAGTAATGATATTAAAAAATTACAAAAAATTATAACTTTGCAGTATACATAACCATATTGACCGAAACTCTGAAATTTGAGCATGAACATTTAAGTTTCGCATAGGAGTTGCAATATCTATCAAAAATAATCTATCTATCTGAAAAAAGTCTGAAGATTATAGACTTCCTGGCGTTTTATGTCTGAAAATAATTGACCTCTGTGGCGAAAACGCCAACTAGTCTACCGTTTTCCTTTAAAAGTAGCTAACTAGCCCGAGGGTAGTATTTAAGTCTGTTTTGCTGTAACGGTGGTTCTTAGAAATTTTCCGATGCCCACAACAAATAGGAACCTCTTCTACCGATACTCTGAATTGTGCGTTTGAAAACTGATAGTTCGCAAAGAAATTTGCAGTATACAAAACCATTTTGTCTGAAAAATATAAATTCGAGTATAAATATTATAAAAATGACTAACTTCCCTCTTAAAACTTTCAAACATGAATATAAAAACCGAACTTTGGCATAGAAATGCAAATTTCACAGTTATGATATTAAAAAATTACAAAAAATTATAACTTTGCAGTATACATAACCATATTGACCGAAACTCTGAAATTTGAGCATGAAAATTTAAGTTTCGCATAGGAGTTGCAATATCTATCAAAAATAATCTATCTATCTGAAAAAAGTCTGAAGATTTATAGACTTCCTGGCGTTTTATGTCTGAAAATAATTGACCTCTGTGGCGAAAACGCCAACTAGTCTACCGTTTTCCTTTAAAAATAGCTAACTAGCCCGAGGGTAGTATTTAAGTCTGTTTTGCTGTAACGGTGGTTCTTAGAATTTTTCCGATGCCCACAACAGATAGGAACCTCTTCTACCGATACTCTGAATTGTGCGTTTGAAAACTGATAGTTCGCAAAGAAATTTGCAGTATACAAAACCATTTTGTCTGAAAAATATAAATTCGAGTATAAATATTATAAAAATGACTAACTTCCCTCTTAAAACTTTCAAACATGAATATGAAAACCGAACTTTCGCATAGAAATGCAAATTTCACAGTTATGATATTAAAAAATTACAAAAAATTATAACTTTGCAGTATACATAACCATATTGACCGAAACTCTGAAATTTGAGCATGAAAATTTAAGTTTCGCATAGGAGTTGCAATATCTATCAAAAATAATCTATCTATCTGAAAAAAGTCTGAAGATTTATAGACTTCCTGGCGTTTTATGTCTGAAAATAATTGACCTCTGTGGCGAAAACGCCAACTAGTCTACCGTTTTCCTTTAAAAATAGCTAACTAGCCCGAGGGTAGTATTTAAGTCTGTTTTGCTGTAACGGTGGTTCTTAGAATTTTTCCGATGCCCACAACAGATAGGAACCTCTTCTACCGATACTCTGAATTGTGCGTTTGAAAACTGATAGTTCGCAAAGAAATTTGCAGTATACAAAACCATTTTGTCTGAAAAATATAAATTCGAGTATAAATATTATAAAAATGACTAACTTCCCTCTTAAGACTTTCAAACATGAATATGAAAACCGAACTTTCGCATAGAAATGCAAATTTCACAGTTATGATAATAAAAAATTACAAAAAATTATAACTTTTCAGTATACATAACCATATTCACCGAAACTCTGAAATTTGAGCATGAAAATTTAAGTTTCGCATAGGAGTTGCAATATCTATCAAAAATAATCTATCTATCTGAAAAAAGTCTGAAGATTTATAGACTTCCTGGCGTTTTATGTCTGAAAATAATTGACCTCTGTGGCGAAAACGCCAACTAGTCTACCGTTTTCCTTTAAAAATAGCTAACTAGCCCGAGGGTAGTATTTAAGTCTGTTTTGCTGTAACGGTGGTTCTTAGAATTTTTCCGATGCCCACAACAGATAGGAACCTCTTCTACCGATACTCTGAATTGTGCGTTTGAAAACTGATAGTTCGCAAAGAAATTTGCAGTATACAAAACCATTTTGTCTGAAAAATATAAATTCGAGTATAAATATTATAAAAATGACTAACTTCCCTCTTAAAACTTTCAAACATGAATATGAAAACCGAACTTTCGCATAGAAATGCAAATTTCACAGTTATGATAATAAAAAATTACAAAAAATTATAACTTTTCAGTATACATAACCATATTCACCGAAACTCTGAAATTTGAGCATGAAAATTTAAGTTTCGCATAGGAGTTGCAATATCTATCAAAAATAATCTATCTATCTGAAAAAAGTCTGAAGATTTATAGACTTCCTGGCGTTTTATGTCTGAAAATAATTGACCTCTGTGGCGAAAACGCCAACTAGTCTACCGTTTTCCTTTAAAAATAGCTAACTAGCCCGAGGGTAGTATTTAAGTCTGTATTGCTGTAACGGTGGTTCTTAGAATTTTTCCGATGCCCACAACAGATAGGAACCTCTTCTACCGATACTCTGAATTGTGCGTTTGAAAACTGATAGTTCGCAAAGAAATTTGCAGTATACAAAACCATTTTGTCTGAAAAATATAAATTGGAGTATAAATATTATAAAAATGACTAACTTCCCTCTTAAAACTTTCAAACATGAATATAAAAACCGAACTTTGGCATAGAAATGCAAATTTCACAGTTATGATATTAAAAAATTACAAAAAATTATAACTTTGCAGTATACATAACCATATTGACCGAAACTCTGAAATTTGAGCATGAAAATTTAAGTTTCGCATAGGAGTTGCAATATCTATGAAAAATAATCTATCTATCTGAAAAAAGTCTGAAGATTTATAGACTTCCTGGCGTTTTATGTCTGAAAATAATTGACCTCTGTGGCGAAAACGCCAACTAGTCTACCGTTTTCCTTTAAAAATAGCTAACTAGCCCGAGGGTAGTATTTAAGTCTGTTTTGCTGTAACGGTGGTTCTTAGAATTTTTCCGATGCCCACAACAGATAGGAACCTCTTCTACCGATACTCTGAATTGTGCGTTTGAAAACTGATAGTTCGCAAAGAAATTTGCAGTATACAAAACCATTTTGTCTGAAAAATATAAATTCGAGTATAAATATTATAAAAATGACTAACTTCCCTCTTAAGACTTTCAAACATGAATATGAAAACCGAACTTTCGCATAGAAATGCAAATTTCACAGTTATGATATTAAAAAATTACAAAAAATTATAACTTTGCAGTATACATAACCATATTCACCGAAACTCTGAAATTTGAGCATGAAAATTTAAGTTTCGCATAGGAGTTGCAATATCTATCAAAAATAATTTATCTATCTGAAAAAAGTCTGAAGATTTATAGACTTCCTGGCGTTTTATGTCTGAAAATAATTGACCTCTGTGGCGAAAACGCCAACTAGTCTACCGTTTTCCTTTAAAAATAGCTAACTAGCCCGAGGGTAGTATTTAAGTCTGTTTTGCTGTAACGGTGGTTCTTAGAATTTTTCCGATGCCCACAACAGATAGGAACCTCTTCTACCGATACTCTGAATTGTGCGTTTGAAAACTGATAGTTCGCAAAGAAATTTGCAGTATACAAAACCATTTTGTCTGAAAAATATAAATTTGAGTATAAATATTATAAAAATGACTAACTGCCCTATTAAAACTTTCAAACATGAATATAAAAACCGAACTTTGGCATAGAAATGCAAATTTCACAGTTATGATATTAAAAAATTACAAAAAATTATAACTTTGCAGTATACATAACCATATTGACCGAAACTCTGAAATTTGAGCATGAAAATTTAAGTTTCGCATAGGAGTTGCAATATCTATCAAAAATAATCTATCTATCTGAAAAAAGTCTGAAGATTTATAGACTTCCTGGCGTTTTATGTCTGAAAATAATTGACCTCTGTGGCGAAAACGCCAACTAGTCTACCGTTTTCCTTTAAAAATAGCTAACTAGCCCGAGGGTAGTATTTAAGTCTGTTTTGCTGTAACGGTGGTTCTTAGAATTTTTCCGATGCCCACAACAGATAGGAACCTCTTCTACCGATACTCTGAATTGTGCGTTTGAAAACTGATAGTTCGCAAAGAAATTTGCAGTATACAAAACCATTTTGTCTGAAAAATATAAATTCGAGTATAAATATTATAAAAATGACTAACTTCCCTCTTAAAACTTTCAAACATGAATATAAAAACCGAACTTTGGCATAGAAATGCAAATTTCACAGTAATGATATTAAAAAATTACAAAAAATTATAACTTTGCAGTATACATAACCATATTGACCGAAACTCTGAAATTTGAGCATGAACATTTAAGTTTCGCATAGGAGTTGCAATATCTATCAAAAATAATCTATCTATCTGAAAAAAGTCTGAAGATTATAGACTTCCTGGCGTTTTATGTCTGAAAATAATTGACCTCTGTGGCGAAAACGCCAACTAGTCTACCGTTTTCCTTTAAAAGTAGCTAACTAGCCCGAGGGTAGTATTTAAGTCTGTTTTGCTGTAACGGTGGTTCTTAGAAATTTTCCGATGCCCACAACAAATAGGAACCTCTTCTACCGATACTCTGAATTGTGCGTTTGAAAACTGATAGTTCGCAAAGAAATTTGCAGTATACAAAACCATTTTGTCTGAAAAATATAAATTCGAGTATAAATATTATAAAAATGACTAACTTCCCTCTTAAAACTTTCAAACATGAATATAAAAACCGAACTTTGGCATAGAAATGCAAATTTCACAGTTATGATATTAAAAAATTACAAAAAATTATAACTTTGCAGTATACATAACCATATTGACCGAAACTCTGAAATTTGAGCATGAAAATTTAAGTTTCGCATAGGAGTTGCAATATCTATCAAAAATAATCTATCTATCTGAAAAAAGTCTGAAGATTTATAGACTTCCTGGCGTTTTATGTCTGAAAATAATTGACCTCTGTGGCGAAAACGCCAACTAGTCTACCGTTTTCCTTTAAAAATAGCTAACTAGCCCGAGGGTAGTATTTAAGTCTGTTTTGCTGTAACGGTGGTTCTTAGAATTTTTCCGATGCCCACAACAGATAGGAACCTCTTCTACCGATACTCTGAATTGTGCGTTTGAAAACTGATAGTTCGCAAAGAAATTTGCAGTATACAAAACCATTTTGTCTGAAAAATATAAATTCGAGTATAAATATTATAAAAATGACTAACTTCCCTCTTAAAACTTTCAAACATGAATATGAAAACCGAACTTTCGCATAGAAATGCAAATTTCACAGTTATGATATTAAAAAATTACAAAAAATTATAACTTTGCAGTATACATAACCATATTGACCGAAACTCTGAAATTTGAGCATGAAAATTTAAGTTTCGCATAGGAGTTGCAATATCTATCAAAAATAATCTATCTATCTGAAAAAAGTCTGAAGATTTATAGACTTCCTGGCGTTTTATGTCTGAAAATAATTGACCTCTGTGGCGAAAACGCCAACTAGTCTACCGTTTTCCTTTAAAAATAGCTAACTAGCCCGAGGGTAGTATTTAAGTCTGTTTTGCTGTAACGGTGGTTCTTAGAATTTTTCCGATGCCCACAACAGATAGGAACCTCTTCTACCGATACTCTGAATTGTGCGTTTGAAAACTGATAGTTCGCAAAGAAATTTGCAGTATACAAAACCATTTTGTCTGAAAAATATAAATTCGAGTATAAATATTATAAAAATGACTAACTTCCCTCTTAAGACTTTCAAACATGAATATGAAAACCGAACTTTCGCATAGAAATGCAAATTTCACAGTTATGATAATAAAAAATTACAAAAAATTATAACTTTTCAGTATACATAACCATATTCACCGAAACTCTGAAATTTGAGCATGAAAATTTAAGTTTCGCATAGGAGTTGCAATATCTATCAAAAATAATCTATCTATCTGAAAAAAGTCTGAAGATTTATAGACTTCCTGGCGTTTTATGTCTGAAAATAATTGACCTCTGTGGCGAAAACGCCAACTAGTCTACCGTTTTCCTTTAAAAATAGCTAACTAGCCCGAGGGTAGTATTTAAGTCTGTTTTGCTGTAACGGTGGTTCTTAGAATTTTTCCGATGCCCACAACAGATAGGAACCTCTTCTACCGATACTCTGAATTGTGCGTTTGAAAACTGATAGTTCGCAAAGAAATTTGCAGTATACAAAACCATTTTGTCTGAAAAATATAAATTCGAGTATAAATATTATAAAAATGACTAACTTCCCTCTTAAAACTTTCAAACATGAATATGAAAACCGAACTTTCGCATAGAAATGCAAATTTCACAGTTATGATAATAAAAAATTACAAAAAATTATAACTTTTCAGTATACATAACCATATTCACCGAAACTCTGAAATTTGAGCATGAAAATTTAAGTTTCGCATAGGAGTTGCAATATCTATCAAAAATAATCTATCTATCTGAAAAAAGTCTGAAGATTTATAGACTTCCTGGCGTTTTATGTCTGAAAATAATTGACCTCTGTGGCGAAAACGCCAACTAGTCTACCGTTTTCCTTTAAAAATAGCTAACTAGCCCGAGGGTAGTATTTAAGTCTGTTTTGCTGTAACGGTGGTTCTTAGAATTTTTCCGATGCCCACAACAGATAGGAACCTCTTCTACCGATACTCTGAATTGTGCGTTTGAAAACTGATAGTTCGCAAAGAAATTTGCAGTATACAAAACCATTTTGTCTGAAAAATATAAATTGGAGTATAAATATTATAAAAATGACTAACTTCCCTCTTAAAACTTTCAAACATGAATATAAAAACCGAACTTTGGCATAGAAATGCAAATTTCACAGTTATGATATTAAAAAATTACAAAAAATTATAACTTTGCAGTATACATAACCATATTGACCGAAACTCTGAAATTTGAGCATGAAAATTTAAGTTTCGCATAGGAGTTGCAATATCTATCAAAAATAATCTATCTATCTGAAAAAAGTCTGAAGATTTATAGACTTCCTGGCGTTTTATGTCTGAAAATAATTGACCTCTGTGGCGAAAACGCCAACTAGTCTACCGTTTTCCTTTAAAAATAGCTAACTAGCCCGAGGGTAGTATTTAAGTCTGATTAGCTGTAACAGTGGTTTTTAGAATTTTTCCGATGCCCACAACAAATAGGAAACTGTTCTACCGAAACTCTGAATTGTTCATTTGAAAACTGATAGTTCGCAAAGAAATTTGCAGTATACAATACCATTTTGTCTGAAAAATATAAATTCGACTATGAATATTATAAAAATGATTAACTTCCCTCTTAAAATTTTCAAACATTTACTACTTTGCAGTGTACAAAACCATTTTGTCTGAAAAATATAAATTCGACTATGAATATTATAAAAATGATTAACTTCCCTCTTAAAATTTTCAAACATTTACTACTTTGCAGTGTACAAAACCATTTTGTCTGAAAAATATAAATTCGACTATGAATATTATAAAAATGATTAACTTCCCTCTTAAAATTTTCAAACATTTACTACTTTGCAGTGTACAAAACCATTTTGTCTGAAAAATATAAATTCGACTATGAATATTATAAAAATGATTAACTTCCCTCTTAAAATTTTCAAACATTTACTACTTTGCAGTGTACAAAACCATTTTGTCTGAAAAATATAAATTCGACTATGAATATTATAAAAATGATTAACTTCCCTCTTAAAATTTTCAAACATTTACTACTTTGCAGTGTACAAAACCATTTTGTCTGAAAAATATAAATTCGACTATGAATATTATAAAAATGATTAACTTCCCTCTTAAAATTTTCAAACATTTACTACTTTGCAGTGTACAAAACCATTTTGTCTGAAAAATATAAATTCGACTATGAATATTATAAAAATGATTAACTTCCCTCTTAAAATTTTCAAACATTTACTACTTTGCAGTGTACAAAACCATTTTGTCTGAAAAATATAAATTCGACTATGAATATTATAAAAATGATTAACTTCCCTCTTAAAATTTTCAAACATTTACTACTTTGCAGTGTACAAAACCATTTTGTCTGAAAAATATAAATTCGACTATGAATATTATAAAAATGATTAACTTCCCTCTTAAAATTTTCAAACATTTACTACTTTGCAGTGTACAAAACCATTTTGTCTGAAAAATATAAATTCGACTATGAATATTATAAAAATGATTAACTTCCCTCTTAAAATTTTCAAACATTTACTACTTTGCAGTGTACAAAACCATTTTGTCTGAAAAATATAAATTCGACTATGAATATTATAAAAATGATTAACTTCCCTCTTAAAATTTTCAAACATTTACTACTTTGCAGTGTACAAAACCATATAGACCACAAATCTGAAACATGAATATGAAAACCAAACTTTCGCATAGAAATGCAAATTTCACAGTTATATTAAAAATTACAAAAAATTATCACTTTGCAGTATACATAACCATATTGACCGGAACTCTGAAATTTTGACATTGAAAATTTAAGTTTCGCATTGGAGTTGCAATATCTGAAAAAAGTCTGAAGATTTATAGACTTCCTGGCGTTTTATATCTGAAAATAATTGACCTCTGTGGCGATATCGCCAACTAGTCTACCGTTTTCCTTTAAAAGTAGCTAACTAGTCCGAGGGTAGTATTTAAGTCTGATTAGCTGTAACAGTGGTTTTTAGAATTTTTCCGATGCCCACAACAAATAGGAAACTGTTCTACCGAAACTCTGAATTGTTCATTTGAAAACTGATAGTTCGCAAAGAAATTTGCAGTATACAATACCATTTTGTCTGAAAAATATAAATTCGACTATGAATATTATAAAAATGATTAACTTCCCTCTTAAAATTTTCAAACATTTACTACTTTGCAGTGTACAAAACCATTTTGTCTGAAAAATATAAATTCGACTATGAATATTATAAAAATGATTAACTTCCCTCTTAAAATTTTCAAACATTTACTACTTTGCAGTGTACAAAACCATTTTGTCTGAAAAATATAAATTCGACTATGAATATTATAAAAATGATTAACTTCCCTCTTAAAATTTTCAAACATTTACTACTTTGCAGTGTACAAAACCATTTTGTCTGAAAAATATAAATTCGACTATGAATATTATAAAAATGATTAACTTCCCTCTTAAAATTTTCAAACATTTACTACTTTGCAGTGTACAAAACCATATAGACCACAAATCTGAAACATGAATATGAAAACCAAACTTTCGCATAGAAATGCAAATTTCACAGTTATATTAAAAATTACAAAAAATTATCACTTTGCAGTATACATAACCATATTGACCGGAACTCTGAAATTTTGACATTGAAAATTTAAGTTTCGCATTGGAGTTGCAATATCTGAAAAAAGTCTGAAGATTTATAGACTTCCTGGCGTTTTATATCTGAAAATAATTGACCTCTGTGGCGATATCGCCAACTAGTCTACCGTTTTCCTTTAAAAGTAGCTAACTAGTCCGAGGGTAGTATTTAAGTCTGATTAGCTGTAACAGTGGTTTTTAGAATTTTTCCGATGCCCACAACAAATAGGAAACTGTTCTACCGAAACTCTGAATTGTTCATTTGAAAACTGATAGTTCGCAAAGAAATTTGCAGTATACAATACCATTTTGTCTGAAAAATATAAATTCGACTATGAATATTATAAAAATGATTAACTTCCCTCTTAAAATTTTCAAACATTTACTACTTTGCAGTGTACAAAACCATTTTGTCTGAAAAATATAAATTCGACTATGAATATTATAAAAATGATTAACTTCCCTCTTAAAATTTTCAAACATTTACTACTTTGCAGTGTACAAAACCATTTTGTCTGAAAAATATAAATTCGACTATGAATATTATAAAAATGATTAACTTCCCTCTTAAAATTTTCAAACATTTACTACTTTGCAGTGTACAAAACCATTTTGTCTGAAAAATATAAATTCGACTATGAATATTATAAAAATGATTAACTTCCCTCTTAAAATTTTCAAACATTTACTACTTTGCAGTGTACAAAACCATTTTGTCTGAAAAATATAAATTCGACTATGAATATTATAAAAATGATTAACTTCCCTCTTAAAATTTTCAAACATTTACTACTTTGCAGTGTACAAAACCATTTTGTCTGAAAAATATAAATTCGACTATGAATATTATAAAAATGATTAACTTCCCTCTTAAAATTTTCAAACATTTACTACTTTGCAGTGTACAAAACCATATAGACCACAAATCTGAAACATGAATATGAAAACCAAACTTTCGCATAGAAATGCAAATTTCACAGTTATATTAAAAATTACAAAAAATTATCACTTTGCAGTATACATAACCATATTGACCGGAACTCTGAAATTTTGACATTGAAAATTTAAGTTTCGCATTGGAGTTGCAATATCTGAAAAAAGTCTGAAGATTTATAGACTTCCTGGCGTTTTATATCTGAAAATAATTGACCTCTGTGGCGATATCGCCAACTAGTCTACCGTTTTCCTTTAAAAGTAGCTAACTAGTCCGAGGGTAGTATTTAAGTCTGATTAGCTGTAACAGTGGTTTTTAGAATTTTTCCGATGCCCACAACAAATAGGAAACTGTTCTACCGAAACTCTGAATTGTTCATTTGAAAACTGATAGTTCGCAAAGAAATTTGCAGTATACAAAACCATTTTGTCTGAAAAATATAAATTCGACTATGAATATTATAAAAATGATTAACTTCCCTCTTAAAATTTTCAAACATTTACTACTTTGCAGTGTACAAAACCATTTTGTCTGAAAAATATAAATTCGACTATGAATATTATAAAAATGATTAACTTCCCTCTTAAAATTTTCAAACATTTACTACTTTGCAGTGTACAAAACCATATAGACCAAAAATCTGAAACATGAATATGAAAACCAAACTTTCGCTTAGAAATGCAAATTTCACAGTCATGATATTAAAAATTACAAAAAATTATCACTTTGCAGTATACATAACCATATTGACTGGAACTCTGAAATTTTGACATTGAAAATTTAAGTTTCGCATTGGAGTTGCAATATCTGAAAAAAGTCTGAAGACTTATAGACTTCCTGGCGTTTTATATCTGAAAATAATTGACCTCTGTGGCGATATCGCCAACTAGTCTACCGTTTTCCTTTAAAAGTAGCTAACTAGTCCGAGGGTAGTATTTAAGTCTGATTAGCTGTAACGGTGGTTCTTAGAAATTTTCCGATGCCCACAACAAATAGGAAACTCTTCTACCGAAACTCTGAGTTGTGCGTTTGAAAACTTATAGTTCGCAAAGAAACTTGCAGTATACAAAACCATTTGGACTGAAAAATATAAATTCGATGTATTACGCTTATTAAATAAATGCTACATTTATGTATTTTTGCATTGAAATATTTCAAATTAATTTAACTGTAAAGGAAAAATACACAAAAAAATAAATGTTAATTACTTTTGGAAAAATATGAAAATACTAAAACAAATAAATTAATCATGCTGAAACTAATACCGAAACCTATTTAAAAAAAGACAAATGAATAAAAAAGTTTTGCATATGGTGCAGACTTTTTGGCGGTCTGTATATATACAAGAAAAAATAAGCAAGATACAGTCCTAATTACTATGCGCCAATATATTACTATTTTTTGCGTAAACCCTTTATTTTGGCATCAAAATAAAGGCTCTAAGTTTTCGACTTGGACGCAGCCCTGCGACTCTTTTAGATTTTAAAAAATAGGACCAAATTTATTTTTAAATAGTTGGTGATTGCGGTTGTTACTTTCTGAAATTCCGATAACAATGAATAATGGAAAATAAATTTATTTTGTCTAACAGTTTATAGATTTGTCTGTTCGAGCATTTTCGGGGAATTGACAAACTATACATCCCAATGTTTTTAGAAGCTTGTTGGACACGTGTTGGAAATTCTTAAAATTACGTTGTAAATAGAGGTTCTTTCTATCTGCTTTTGTATATGTAGCCCTACACGAGCAGACAACAAAAATACCCAACCTGATGCTGCACAATACAAATTCCTTAACAAGTTGCAACCTGCAGATCGGTTGGGTCGGCTATTAAGCGGGGTGAACAAAAGACACCCCAAAGGACTCGTTGTAAACAGTTTAGGGTAGTTTTATGTCTTACTTAACAGCGTCTTGTAAAATTGTATAAGCACCCTTTTAAGAAATTCCAAAACGATCTCTTCCAGATGTCGACCCCCAACTGGTTTACAATACCAAGGACTAACATTCCTGCGGGGCTTGCAAGACTTAATATTGCAAAAATTAATATTAACAAGTGCATTGGACGCCCTAAATAATATAAAACGTAATTTTAAAGAAATGAGATGTGATCGTGTAGTTGTAGTTTATTTCAATGACAAAAGAATTATCTAAAACTGTCGATGGCAAACCTAATTTCCAGGTAGAAAGCAGAATTAGAAAAAGAAAAAGGGAATTTCAGTAGGAATACGAAGATGAACATACAGAGAGAGTTAAAAGTATGGAGACACCGATTTGCTGTCGTTAATATTCATTTTTAAGAAAATGTTCCAATACAAACGCTTTTTATGAAATTTTTATCTACGTATTGATATACACGAAAATTTTATTATTCAATTGTTTTTGAGTTATCACTTTACGCGATATTTTTTTAAATGGCAACGTATTAATGTTATACTACTATTCGATAGAGAATTCTTTTCTCTTTACAATGGTATAAAATTTTTTTGGGTTTGCATAACATTTCTTCGAGAAAATGTCCGTTAAAGTTGAAGTATTTACAATTAATTAACTTCCCAATTAGTAACCGATGCAGCCATGATAAACAAAAGTTAAGCGATAACCAAAGGCGTTTATTATTTTTATTTTATGAAAAATTATTGTTTATCGCTTCGCTTTTGTTTATCATGGCTATATCGTTTACGAATAGGAAAGTTAATTAATTGTAAATACTTCAACTTCAACGGGCATTTTCTCGAAGAAATGTTATGCAAACCCAAAAATTTTTTATACCATTGTAAAGAGAAAATAATTGTCTATCGAATAGTAGTATAACATTAATAGGTTGCCATTTAAAAAAATATCGCGTAAAGTGATAACTCAAAAACAATTGAATAATAAAATTTTTCGTGTATATCAATACGTAGATAAAAATTTCATAAAAAGCGTTTGTATTGGAACATTTTCTTAAAAATGAATATTAACGACAGCAAATCGGTGCCATACTTTTAACTCTCTCTGTATAAAATTTAATTACGAAAGTCAATTAGGTATTCGGTTCGATTCGATCTCGAGGTATTTAATCATTTCAAGGTACAGTTCTGAAAAATTACTCCGTTAAAATTCACAACGTTCGCTTTTTACAAATAACCCTGTGACGTCAGAGCTAACTGAATAGCTACGCTGTTTGGCGTGAACGATAAACATTTGACCACACGTGTTTGTTTATCTTAACATCGTTTTGTCCTGTATTTTCTAAATTAAGTGTTTTTTTTGTGAATATTTGGTAAAACCAATTGTGTGAATTAGACTTTAAAACCTCTACGGTGCAAATCCAGTGTAAAGAAGCGATTTTGGATACCGCACGGTATCTTCACTCGATGAGAGATTTGAGTTATTAAAAACAAACTCGCATATTTTTCAAATGTTAATAGATTTCAATAATACGCCGGTCTCAGCATAAAATAATGTTATATACAAAAGCAGGTAGAACGAACCGCTATTTACGACTTAGTTTTCTTTGGTAATAACACTTGTCGAACAAGCCTGTGAAAACATTGGGACTTATAATTTGTCAATTCCTCGAAAATGCTGTAACAGGCGAATCTATAAACAGAAAGACAAAATAAATTTAGCCGAAATCGAAAACTTAGAAACTTTATTTTGATGGCAAAATAAAGGGTTTACGCAAAAAATAGTAAAATATTGGCGCATAGTAATTAGGACTGTATCTTGCTTATTTTTTTCTTGTATATATACAGTGACCGCCAAAAAGTCTGCACCATATGCAAAACTTCTTTATTCATTTGTCTTTTTTTAAATAGGTTTCGGTGTTAGTTTCAGCATGATTAATAACCACAAAATTGCTAAAAATATTTGTTATGTCACAACTCTGAACCCCTAAAATTTCATTTGAAATTTTAAAATGAGCTGAAAAGCCCTTATTTATCAAAATATAGAAAATCGTCATGAGAAAAAGTTGTTTGTAATTACAAGGTTCTAAATATGAAGTTTGGTAAGAAAATTTAAATGTTTTAGTATCTTCACATCTTTCCAAAAGTAATTAACATTTATTTTTTTGTTTATTTTTTCTTTACAGTTAAATTAATTTGAAATATTGCAATGCAAAAATACATAAATGTAGCATTTATTTTTTAAGCGTAATTACATTCTTGCAAAAAAAAGATTATTACAAAAAATAACAGGACAATTGTGGACTATTTTCATTAATTCTAAACCCTTATAGTGGAATTTTGCACGATAATAGGCTTAATCATTAAAAAAATTATTCTTAATTTAAATCAAATTTAGATCAGATACATAAAACTGAAAATTCTTATTAAAATGTACTTCAAAAGCCTTAAACGTGATTAAATCCGTATACTTTTAAGGCTTTTGAAGTAAATTTTAATAGGCATTTTCAGTTTTATTTATGTGATCTAAATTTGATTTAAATTAACAATCGGTGTTTTAATATTTAAGCCCATTATTGTGCAAAATTCCACTGTAGGGGTTTAGAATTAATGAAAATGTTTTTTTTGCAAGAAATTAATTACATTTAAAAAATAAATGCAACAATTATGTATTTTTGCAATGAAATATTTCAAATTAACTCAGCTGTAAAGGAAAAATACACAAAAAAAAATAAATGTTAATTATTTTTGGAAGCAAATGAAAAAACTGTTACATTTTCTTACCAAACTTTATATTTAGAATTTTAATGAAATTACAAACAAGTTTTTCTTATAGCAATTTTCCATATTTTGATTAATAAGGACATTTCAGGCCATTTTAAAATTTCAAATGACATTTTGGCGGTGTCATAGTTGTGACATGAAAAATGTTTTTGGCAATTTTGTGGATATTAATCATGCTGAAACTAATGCCGAAACCTATTTAAAAAAAAGACAAATGAATAAAAAAAAAATCCATATGGTGCAGACTTTTTTATAATTCTCAACACCCTGTATCTGTATAACGAAGCATTTGCGGACCCAAGTTAATCATAACTTCCCGCTTATGTTCATGAGATGAATACGACCTTAGAAGGATGCGGATTATTTTCGAATCACCCTGTACCAACATTTTTATCGGCAAGTTCGTAGCCGAAATTGTCCGAATGCCCGCGAGTACTATGTAAGTCCCCGAACGACGCACTAACACCGACTTATGTGTTCACGGCCGTCGAACGTTTTAGTTCAAAGTATATGTTCTGTGAATTTAGTCGAGTTGCGAAATCGTAGTCTGCTTTATTTAATGATTATGGATGTTCCCGGGTGCAGCTTTTTTCAACATAACGAGGCTTTGCCGCCACAGCACGAATTAGATGAAATTCTGAAGAAACCAGATGAACCTTGCGAAAAATATAGGTTAGTGAAAACTTTTCTATTTTCAAAGTAAATTACCTAGGTACCTACTGGGTGTTGGACCAGCTCTACCTGGTGGTAGTACAGCAGTGGTAAATATGGAATCTTGTGATTTAGTCTTTGATATTGCAAACATTGTAACTAACGCATTTTAATTACTATTCGTAGCCAGGAATGCAGAATAAACGTAAACGAAGTAATTTTACTAATATTTAATAATTAAAAATTGTATTGTTTTAATCTAGAAATTGTAGAAGAAAGTGCTATATAAAATTTAATTACGAAAGTCATTTCAAGTTATAGTTCTGAAAAATGACGCCGTTAAAATTCACAGCGTTTCGTTTTTACAAATAACCCTGTGACGTCAGAGCTAACTGAATAGCTACTCTGTTTTTTAAATTTAATCAGCATGTGCAACTGTTGCAAATAATTGAAGGAGATTTGTAGGACCGCAGAATCTAAACTTGCCTAATATAAAATAATTGCTAGTGCAAGTTAATGAGTTAGTTGATGGTATGCATGATTAATGTTATAAAAAAGCAATTAATCGCTAAGTGATTATGCTTGCAATAAATGTAAACTATTTTGAATACAAAAACTCGCTTACAGCAAATAACGGCATGGGATTTTTTGAAAATCGTTTGTATGTGCTTAGGGTGTGGCAACAAAAGTGTTTCAAACCGTTATCTCAAAAAGGTAGAGATGATTGAGCGATTTTTTTTTAATTTTTTGAGACGTAAAGCAGTAAATTTTGCTTGATCTAATTTTGGTTGCACATTTAAATTAAATGTAAACTGTGGGTAAATGCGCATACATAGAAATTATTTTCAAATATACAGGGTGTTACAAAAAAGTGTTGCACGCTTAAGGTAATTTTTTTTAAATGGAATGCTCTGAATATTATTGCATATTTAACACTTCTCTTGGGATGTTTATTCATATCTAAAATATTAGCGCCATCTAATGTCCGGTTTAGAAGTAATATTTTTTCAAAAAAATTGATATTTACATTACTCCACTTAACAATTCACCACTTCAAATTAAGGAAGGACTTTATTGTAGGAGGTTGTAGGGTGCTCTTGTTTAAATATCGTAGAGCCTCCATGTACAGGGTGTTCAAAATTAATTTTTCAAATTTTGAGAACTTCAAAGTTATTCTTCTCAACTTTTTCAAATGGAGCACCCTGTATATTTTTTAACGATGTTATGTAGAATTAAATATCGAAAATTTGTGTATGTACATCCTTACGGCTATTTGTAACCACTTTTGATTTAATCGGGCAGTAACGTTAAAATATTCAAAAATTCGTAGCGGCCTTCATTTTGAAGATACAGCATTTGGAAAAAAAAAGCATTAGATTCTTTAGATGTACTACAGCGGTATGTAGATAAAATTTCATAGAAGTGTTTAGGAAAAAATCTATACCAAAAAAGCAGCTCTAATTTCCGATTCCGTTTCCGATTAACGACCTTGCAAAGTACTACCTGCAACTAAAAAAACTTCCACACACCAAATTTTATAAAAATGGGTCAAGGGGTTTTGGAAACGAACGCCACCCACCCACCCACAGATAGAAATTTTTTTAACTATTATTTTCGGTTCCTAGTACTCCAAAACGCCATATTTCCGGTAAAATCTAAAATTGGAACATTTGTATGAAACGGTAATTTTCTTTACTTCGGTAGAAGTATGGGAAAGTAAAAATGGTAAAAAATGTAGCTCCATCGTTTATGGTTTTTCAGACATCAGCTTGTAACACTGTAGTATAGGTATAATAATTTCGTATTTAATATTTTTATACAGGGCGAGTCGTTTAGCGGTCCGACTTCGATATATCTCTTGCCGTTTGAAATGCACATAAATGTTACAAATAAAAGTTGTAGGGGACTGAGGGGGCACAGTTTAGAATTATTATCAATTACACAGCGGGTTCCATATAAGTATGGTATACTAAGCTTCGCATTTTTAAATAGAACACCCAGTAGACATTTACATAATCTTATTTGACATTTAACTGGCGTTCCGGGTGTATCGGTTTTGAAAATCCGTTGCGGCCTTGTCAAGTAATTCAACCTTTTTCGTAAACTTTGACATTATTTGCAGACCTCACTTATATAAAATCTGCACGAAGGGCAGTTCTTCAGGAAATGGTAATATCTGAAAAGAGTAGGGAGACTTGTAGACTTCCTGGCGTTTTAGGTCTGAAAATAATTGACCTTATTGGCGAAATCGCCAACTAGTCTTGCGTGTTCCTTTAACAATAGCTAAGTAGTCCGAGGGTAATCTTTAAGTCAGGTTAGCCGTAAGGTTGCTTTTTAGAATTTTCCGTATGCCCGCAACGAATAGGAAACTACTTCTACCGAAACTCGGAATATGAAAACCGAACTTTCGCATAGAAATGGCAAATTTCACTTTGTACCAATTTCACCGTAAAGTCAGTGAATTTTACGAAATAGTCGGGGAAAATTCCGTAAAACGCGCTATTATTTTTGCCCGCAAAACGAAACAAGTATTGTGTTCATTATGCATTTTACGCCAGCCAATGGAAATTATTTTCGCGATAAATTGCACCACCCGGCAACGTTCCTTAAAGTTTAGATGTTGTATGGGAAAGTTAAAATGGTAAAAAATGTAGCTCCATCGTTTATGGTTTTTCAGACATCAGCTTGTAACACTGTAGTATAGGTATAATAATTTCGTATTTAATATTTTTATACAGGGCGAGTCGTTTAGCGGTCCGACTTCGACATATCTCTTGCCGTTTGAAATGCACATAAATGTTACAAATAAAAGTTGTAGGGGACTGAGGGGGCACAGTTTAGAATTATTATCAATTACACAGCGGGTTACATGTAAGTATGGTATACTAAGCTTCGCATTTTTAAATAGAACACCCAGTAGACATTTACATAATCTTATTTGACATTTAACTGGCGTTCCGGGTGTATCGGTTTTGAAAATCCGTTGCGGCCTTGTCAAGTAATTCAACCTTTTTCGTAAACTTTGACATTTGCAGACCTCACTTATATAAAATCTGCACGAAGGGCATTTCTTCAGGAAATGGTAATATCTGAAAAGAGTAGGGAGACTTGTAGACTTCCTGGCGTTTTAGGTCTGAAAATAATTGACCTTATTGGCGAAATCGCCAACTAGTCTTGCGTGTTCCTTTAACAATAGCTAAGTAGTCCGAGGGTAATCTTTAACTCAGGTTAGCCGTAAGGGTGCTTTTTAGAATTTTCCGTATGCCCGCAACGAATAGGAAACTACTTCTACCGAAACTCGGAATTGAATACCGATATTTCGCATAGAAACTTGCAGCATACAAAACTATATTGAGGGAAAATCTGAATACATAAATGTGAAAACCGAACTTTCGCATAGAAATGGCAACTTTCACTTTGTACCAATTTCGCCGTAAAGTCAGTGAATTTCACGAAATAGGCGGGGAAAATTTCGTAAAACGCATTTATTTTTGCCTGCAAAACGAAACAAGTATTGTGTTCATTATGCATTTTACGCCAGCCAATGGAAATTATTTTCCGCGATAAATTGCACCACCCGGCAACGTTCCTTAAAGTTTAGATGTTGTATGGGAAAGTAAAAATGGTAAAAAATGTAGCTCCATCGTTTATGGTTTTTCAGACATCAGCTTGTAACACTGTAGTATAGGTATAATAATTTCGTATTTAATATTTTTATACAGGGCGAGTCGTTTAGCGGTCCGACTTCGATATATCTCTTGCCGTTTGAAATGCACATAAATGTTACAAATAAAAGTTGTAGGGGACTGAGGGGGCACAGTTTAGAATTATTATCAATTACACAGCGGGTTCCATGTAAGTATGGTATACTAAGCCTCGCATTTTTAAATAGAACACCCAGTATACATTTACATAATCTTATTTGACATTTAACTGGCGTTCCGGGTGTATCGGTTATGAAAATCCGTTGCGGCCTTGTCAAGTAATTCAACCTTTTTCGTAAACTTTGACATTATTTTCAGACCTCACTTATATAAAATCTGCACGAAGGGCAGTTCTTCAGGAAATGGTAATATCTGAAAAGAGTAGGGAGACTTGTAGACTTCCTGGCGTTTTAGGTCTGAAAATAATTGACCTTATTGGCGAAATCGCCAACTAGTCTTGCGTGTTCCTTTAACAATAGCTAAGTAGTCCGAGGGTAATCTTTAAGTCAGGTTAGCCGTAAGGGTGCTTTTTAGAATTTTCCGTATGCCCGCAACGAATAGGAAACTACTTCTACCGAAACTCGGAATATGAAAACCGAACTTTCGCATAGAAATGGCAAATTTCACGTTGTACCAATTTCACCGTAAAGTCAGTGAATTTTACGAAATAGTCGGGGAAAATTCCGTAAAACGCGCTATTATTTTTGCCCGCAAAACGAAACAAGTATTGTGTTCATTATGCATTTTACGCCAGCCAATGGAAATTATTTTCCGCGATAAATTGCACCACCCGGCAACGTTCCTTAAAGTTTAGATGTTGTATGGGAAAGTAAAAATGGTAAAAAATGTAGCTCCATCGTTTATGGTTTTTCAGACATCAGCTTGTAACACTGTAGTATAGGTATAATAATTTCGTATTTAATATTTTTATACAGGGCGAGTCGTTTAGCGGTCCGACTTCGATATATCTCTTGCCGTTTGAAATGCACATAAATGTTACAAATAAAAGTTGTAGGGGACTGAGGGGGCACAGTTTAGAATTATTATCAATTACACAGCGGGTTACATGTAAGTATGGTATACTAAGCCTCGCATTTTTAAATAGAACACCCAGTATACATTTACATAACCTTATTTGACATTTAACTGGCGTTCCGGGTGTATCGGTTTTGAAAATCCGTTGCGGCCTTGTCAAGTAATTCAACCTTTTTCGTAAACTTTGACATTTGCAGACCTCACTTATATAAAATCTGCACGAAGGGCATTTCTTCAGGAAATGGTAATATCTGAAAAGAGTAGGGAGACTTGTAGACTTCCTGGCGTTTTAGATCTGAAAATAATTGACCTTATTGGCGAAATCGCCAACTAGTCTTGCGTGTTCCTTTAACAATAGCTAAGTAGTCCGAGGGTAATCTTTAACTCAGGTTAGCCGTAAGGGTGCTTTTTAGAATTTTCCGTATGCCCGCAACGAATAGGAAACTACTTCTACCGAAACTCGGAATTGAATACCGATATTTCGCATAGAAACTTGCAGCATACAAAACTATATTGAGCGAAAATCTGAATACATAAATGTGAAAACCGAACTTTCGCATAGAAATGGCAACTTTCACTTTGTACCAATTTCGCCGTAAAGTCAGTGAATTTCACGAAATAGGCGGGGAAAATTTCGTAAAACGCATTTATTTTTGCCTGCAAAACGAAACAAGTATTGTGTTCATTATGCATTTTACGCCAGCCAATGGAAATTATTTTCCGCGATAAATTGCACCACCCGGCAACGTTCCTTAAAGTTTAGATGTTGTATGGGAAAGTAAAAATGGTAAAAAATGTAGCTCCATCGTTTATGGTTTTTCAGACATCAGCTTGTAACACTGTAGTATAGGTATAATAATTTCGTATTTAATATTTTTATACAGGGCGAGTCGTTTAGCGGTCCGACTTCGATATATCTCTTGCCGTTTGAAATGCACATAAATGTTACAAATAAAAGTTGTAGGGGACTGAGGGGGCACAGTTTAGAATTATTATCAATTACACAGCGGGTTCCATGTAAGTATGGTATACTAAGCTTCGCATTTTTAAATAGAACACCCAGTAGACATTTACATAATCTTATTTGACATTTAACTGGCGTTCCGGGTGTATCGGTTTTGAAAATCCGTTGCGGCCTTGTCAAGTAATTCAACCTTTTTCGTAAACTTTGACATTATTTGCAGACCTCGCTTATATAAAATCTGCACGAAGGGCAGTTCTTCAGGAAATGGTAATATCTGAAAAGAGTAGGGAGACTTGTAGACTTCCTGGCGTTTTAGGTCTGAAAATAATTGACCTTATTGGCGAAATCGCCAACTAGTCTTGCGTGTTCCTTTAACAATAGCTAAGTAGTCCGAGGGTAATCTTTAAGTCAGGTTAGCCGTAAGGTTGCTTTTTAGAATTTTCCGTATGCCCGCAACGAATAGGAAACTACTTCTACCGAAACTCGGAATATGAAAACCGAACTTTCGCATAGAAATGGCAAATTTCACTTTGTACCAATTTCACCGTAAAGTCAGTGAATTTTACGAAATAGTCGGGGAAAATTCCGTAAAACGCGCTATTATTTTTGCCCGCAAAACGAAACAAGTATTGTGTTCATTATACATTTTACGCCAGCCAATGGAAATTATTTTCCGCGATAAATTGCACCACCCGGCAACGTTCCTTAAACTTTAGATGTTGTATGGGAAAGTAAGAATGGTAAAAAAATGTAGCTCCATCGTTTATGGTTTTTCAGACATCAGCTTGTAACACTGTAGTATAGGTATAATAATTTCGTATTTAATATTTTTATACAGGGCGAGTCGTTTAGCGGTCCGACTTCGATATATCTCTTGCCGTTTGAAATGCACATAAATGTTACAAATAAAAGTTGTAGGGGACTGAGGGGGCACAGTTTAGAATTATTATCAATTACACAGCGGGTTCCATGTAAGTATGGTATACTAAGCTTCGCATTTTTAAATAGAACACCCAGTAGACATTTACATAATCTTATTTGACATTTAACTGGCGTTCCGGGTGTATCGGTTTTGAAAATCCGTTGCGGCCTTGTCAAGTAATTCAACCTTTTTCGTAAACTTTGACATTATTTGCAGACCTCACTTATATAAAATCTGCACGAAGGGCTGTTCTTCAGGAAATGGTAATATCTGAAAAGAGTAGGGAGACTTGTAGACTTCCTGGCGTTTTAGGTCTGAAAATAATTGACCTTATTGGCGAAATCGCCAACTAGTCTTGCGTGTTCCTTTAACAATAGCTAAGTAGTCCAAGGGTAATCTTTAAGTCAGGTTAGCCGTAAGGGTGCTTTTTAGAATTTTCCGTATGCCCGCAACGAATAGGAAACTACTTCTACCGAAACTCGGAATATGAAAACCGAACTTTCGCATAGAAATGGCAAATTTCACTTTGTACCAATTTCACCGTAAAGTCAGTGAATTTTACGAAATAGTCGGGGAAAATTCCGTAAAACGCGCTATTATTTTTGCCCGCAAAACGAAACAAGTATTGTGTTCATTATGCATTTTACGCCAGCCAATGAAAATTATTTTCCGCGATAAATTGCACCACCCGGCAACGTTCCTTAAAGTTTAGATGTTGTATGGGAAAGTAAAAATGGTAAAAAATGTAGCTCCATCGTTTATGGTTTTTCAGACATCAGCTTGTAACACTGTAGTATAGGTATAATAATTTCGTATTTAATATTTTTATACAGGGCGAGTCGTTTAGCGGTCCGACTTCGATATATCTCTTGCCGTTTGAAATGCACATAAATGTTACAAATAAAAGTTGTAGGGGACTGAGGGGGCACAGTTTAGAATTATTATCAATTACACAGCGGGTTACATGTAAGTATGGTATACTAAGCCTCGCATTTTTAAATAGAACACCCAGTATACATTTACATAACCTTATTTGACATTTAACTGGCGTTCCGGGTGTATCGGTTTTGAAAATCCGTTGCGGCCTTGTCAAGTAATTCAACCTTTTTCGTAAACTTTGACATTTGCAGACCTCACTTATATAAAATCTGCACGAAGGGCATTTCTTCAGGAAATGGTAATATCTGAAAAGAGTAGGGAGACTTGTAGACTTCCTGGCGTTTTAGATCTGAAAATAATTGACCTTATTGGCGAAATCGCCAACTAGTCTTGCGTGTTCCTTTAACAATAGCTAAGTAGTCCGAGGGTAATCTTTAACTCAGGTTAGCCGTAAGGGTGCTTTTTAGAATTTTCCGTATGCCCGCAACGAATAGGAAACTACTTCTACCGAAACTCGGAATTGAATACCGATATTTCGCATAGAAACTTGCAGCATACAAAACTATATTGAGCGAAAATCTGAATACATAAATGTGAAAACCGAACTTTCGCATAGAAATGGCAACTTTCACTTTGTACCAATTTCGCCGTAAAGTCAGTGAATTTCACGAAATAGGCGGGGAAAATTTCGTAAAACGCATTTATTTTTGCCTGCAAAACGAAACAAGTATTGTGTTCATTATGCATTTTACGCCAGCCAATGGAAATTATTTTCCGCGATAAATTGCACCACCCGGCAACGTTCCTTAAAGTTTAGATGTTGTATGGGAAAGTAAAAATGGTAAAAAATGTAGCTCCATCGTTTATGGTTTTTCAGACATCAGCTTGTAACACTGTAGTATAGGTATAATAATTTCGTATTTAATATTTTTATACAGGGCGAGTCGTTTAGCGGTCCGACTTCGATATATCTCTTGCCGTTTGAAATGCACATAAATGTTACAAATAAAAGTTGTAGGGGACTGAGGGGGCACAGTTTAGAATTATTATCAATTACACAGCGGGTTCCATGTAAGTATGGTATACTAAGCTTCGCATTTTTAAATAGAACACCCAGTAGACATTTACATAATCTTATTTGACATTTAACTGGCGTTCCGGGTGTATCGGTTTTGAAAATCCGTTGCGGCCTTGTCAAGTAATTCAACCTTTTTCGTAAACTTTGACATTATTTGCAGACCTCACTTATATAAAATCTGCACGAAGGGCAGTTCTTCAGGAAATGGTAATATCTGAAAAGAGTAGGGAGACTTGTAGACTTCCTGGCGTTTTAGGTCTGAAAATAATTGACCTTATTGGCGAAATCGCCAACTAGTCTTGCGTGTTCCTTTAACAATAGCTAAGTAGTCCGAGGGTAATCTTTAAGTCAGGTTAGCCGTAAGGTTGCTTTTTAGAATTTTCCGTATGCCCGCAACGAATAGGAAACTACTTCTACCGAAACTCGGAATATGAAAACCGAACTTTCGCATAGAAATGGCAAATTTCACTTTGTACCAATTTCACCGTAAAGTCAGTGAATTTTACGAAATAGTCGGGGAAAATTCCGTAAAACGCGCTATTATTTTTGCCCGCAAAACGAAACAAGTATTGTGTTCATTATACATTTTACGCCAGCCAATGGAAATTATTTTCCGCGATAAATTGCACCACCCGGCAACGTTCCTTAAACTTTAGATGTTGTATGGGAAAGTAAGAATGGTAAAAAAATGTAGCTCCATCGTTTATGGTTTTTCAGACATCAGCTTGTAACACTGTAGTATAGGTATAATAATTTCGTATTTAATATTTTTATACAGGGCGAGTCGTTTAGCGGTCCGACTTCGATATATCTCTTGCCGTTTGAAATGCACATAAATGTTACAAATAAAAGTTGTAGGGGACTGAGGGGGCACAGTTTAGAATTATTATCAATTACACAGCGGGTTCCATGTAAGTATGGTATACTAAGCTTCGCATTTTTAAATAGAACACCCAGTAGACATTTACATAATCTTATTTGACATTTAACTGGCGTTCCGGGTGTATCGGTTTTGAAAATCCGTTGCGGCCTTGTCAAGTAATTCAACCTTTTTCGTAAAC
The DNA here is from genome assembly GCA_958336395.1 of Ctenicera cuprea. NCBI lineage: Eukaryota > Metazoa > Arthropoda > Insecta > Coleoptera > Elateridae > Ctenicera > Ctenicera cuprea. Next base: position 114,626 of record CATVIB010000035.1, read on the forward strand.
TTTGACATTATTTGCAGACCTCACTTATATAAAATCTGCACGAAGGGCTGTTCTTCAGGAAATGGTAATATCTGAAAAGAGTAGGGAGACTTGTAGACTTCCTGGCGTTTTAGGTCTGAAAATAATTGACCTTATTGGCGAAATCGCCAACTAGTCTTGCGTGTTCCTTTAACAATAGCTAAGTAGTCCAAGGGTAATCTTTAAGTCAGGTTAGCCGTAAGGGTGCTTTTTAGAATTTTCCGTATGCCCGCAACGAATAGGAAACTACTTCTACCGAAACTCGGAATATGAAAACCGAACTTTCGCATAGAAATGGCAAATTTCACTTTGTACCAATTTCACCGTAAAGTCAGTGAATTTTACGAAATAGTCGGGGAAAATTCCGTAAAACGCGCTATTATTTTTGCCCGCAAAACGAAACAAGTATTGTGTTCATTATGCATTTTACGCCAGCCAATGAAAATTATTTTCCGCGATAAATTGCACCACCCGGCAACGTTCCTTAAAGTTTAGATGTTGTATGGGAAAGTAAAAATGGTAAAAAATGTAGCTCCATCGTTTATGGTTTTTCAGACATCAGCTTGTAACACTGTAGTATAGGTATAATAATTTCGTATTTAATATTTTTATACAGGGCGAGTCGTTTAGCGGTCCGACTTCGATATATCTCTTGCCGTTTGAAATGCACATAAATGTTACAAATAAAAGTTGTAGGGGACTGAGGGGGCACAGTTTAGAATTATTATCAATTACACAGCGGGTTACATGTAAGTATGGTATACTAAGCCTCGCATTTTTAAATAGAACACCCAGTATACATTTACATAACCTTATTTGACATTTAACTGGCGTTCCGGGTGTATCGGTTTTGAAAATCCGTTGCGGCCTTGTCAAGTAATTCAACCTTTTTCGTAAACTTTGACATTTGCAGACCTCACTTATATAAAATCTGCACGAAGGGCATTTCTTCAGGAAATGGTAATATCTGAAAAGAGTAGGGAGACTTGTAGACTTCCTGGCGTTTTAGATCTGAAAATAATTGACCTTATTGGCGAAATCGCCAACTAGTCTTGCGTGTTCCTTTAACAATAGCTAAGTAGTCCGAGGGTAATCTTTAACTCAGGTTAGCCGTAAGGGTGCTTTTTAGAATTTTCCGTATGCCCGCAACGAATAGGAAACTACTTCTACCGAAACTCGGAATTGAATACCGATATTTCGCATAGAAACTTGCAGCATACAAAACTATATTGAGCGAAAATCTGAATACATAAATGTGAAAACCGAACTTTCGCATAGAAATGGCAACTTTCACTTTGTACCAATTTCGCCGTAAAGTCAGTGAATTTCACGAAATAGGCGGGGAAAATTTCGTAAAACGCATTTATTTTTGCCTGCAAAACGAAACAAGTATTGTGTTCATTATGCATTTTACGCCAGCCAATGGAAATTATTTTCCGCGATAAATTGCACCACCCGGCAACGTTCCTTAAAGTTTAGATGTTGTATGGGAAAGTAAAAATGGTAAAAAATGTAGCTCCATCGTTTATGGTTTTTCAGACATCAGCTTGTAACACTGTAGTATAGGTATAATAATTTCGTATTTAATATTTTTATACAGGGCGAGTCGTTTAGCGGTCCGACTTCGATATATCTCTTGCCGTTTGAAATGCACATAAATGTTACAAATAAAAGTTGTAGGGGACTGAGGGGGCACAGTTTAGAATTATTATCAATTACACAGCGGGTTCCATGTAAGTATGGTATACTAAGCTTCGCATTTTTAAATAGAACACCCAGTAGACATTTACATAATCTTATTTGACATTTAACTGGCGTTCCGGGTGTATCGGTTTTGAAAATCCGTTGCGGCCTTGTCAAGTAATTCAACCTTTTTCGTAAACTTTGACATTATTTGCAGACCTCACTTATATAAAATCTGCACGAAGGGCAGTTCTTCAGGAAATGGTAATATCTGAAAAGAGTAGGGAGACTTGTAGACTTCCTGGCGTTTTAGGTCTGAAAATAATTGACCTTATTGGCGAAATCGCCAACTAGTCTTGCGTGTTCCTTTAACAATAGCTAAGTAGTCCGAGGGTAATCTTTAAGTCAGGTTAGCCGTAAGGTTGCTTTTTAGAATTTTCCGTATGCCCGCAACGAATAGGAAACTACTTCTACCGAAACTCGGAATATGAAAACCGAACTTTCGCATAGAAATGGCAAATTTCACTTTGTACCAATTTCACCGTAAAGTCAGTGAATTTTACGAAATAGTCGGGGAAAATTCCGTAAAACGCGCTATTATTTTTGCCCGCAAAACGAAACAAGTATTGTGTTCATTATACATTTTACGCCAGCCAATGGAAATTATTTTCCGCGATAAATTGCACCACCCGGCAACGTTCCTTAAACTTTAGATGTTGTATGGGAAAGTAAGAATGGTAAAAAAATGTAGCTCCATCGTTTATGGTTTTTCAGACATCAGCTTGTAACACTGTAGTATAGGTATAATAATTTCGTATTTAATATTTTTATACAGGGCGAGTCGTTTAGCGGTCCGACTTCGATATATCTCTTGCCGTTTGAAATGCACATAAATGTTACAAATAAAAGTTGTAGGGGACTGAGGGGGCACAGTTTAGAATTATTATCAATTACACAGCGGGTTCCATGTAAGTATGGTATACTAAGCTTCGCATTTTTAAATAGAACACCCAGTAGACATTTACATAATCTTATTTGACATTTAACTGGCGTTCCGGGTGTATCGGTTTTGAAAATCCGTTGCGGCCTTGTCAAGTAATTCAACCTTTTTCGTAAACTTTGACATTATTTGCAGACCTCACTTATATAAAATCTGCACGAAGGGCTGTTCTTCAGGAAATGGTAATATCTGAAAAGAGTAGGGAGACTTGTAGACTTCCTGGCGTTTTAGGTCTGAAAATAATTGACCTTATTGGCGAAATCGCCAACTAGTCTTGCGTGTTCCTTTAACAATAGCTAAGTAGTCCAAGGGTAATCTTTAAGTCAGGTTAGCCGTAAGGGTGCTTTTTAGAATTTTCCGTATGCCCGCAACGAATAGGAAACTACTTCTACCGAAACTCGGAATATGAAAACCGAACTTTCGCATAGAAATGGCAAATTTCACTTTGTACCAATTTCACCGTAAAGTCAGTGAATTTTACGAAATAGTCGGGGAAAATTCCGTAAAACGCGCTATTATTTTTGCCCGCAAAACGAAACAAGTATTGTGTTCATTATGCATTTTACGCCAGCCAATGAAAATTATTTTCCGCGATAAATTGCACCACCCGGCAACGTTCCTTAAAGTTTAGATGTTGTATGGGAAAGTAAAAATGGTAAAAAATGTAGCTCCATCGTTTATGGTTTTTCAGACATCAGCTTGTAACACTGTAGTATAGGTATAATAATTTCGTATTTAATATTTTTATACAGGGCGAGTCGTTTAGCGGTCCGACTTCGATATATCTCTTGCCGTTTGAAATGCACATAAATGTTACAAATAAAAGTTGTAGGGGACTGAGGGGGCACAGTTTAGAATTATTATCAATTACACAGCGGGTTACATGTAAGTATGGTATACTAAGCCTCGCATTTTTAAATAGAACACCCAGTATACATTTACATAACCTTATTTGACATTTAACTGGCGTTCCGGGTGTATCGGTTTTGAAAATCCGTTGCGGCCTTGTCAAGTAATTCAACCTTCTTCGTAAACTTTGACATTTGCAGACCTCACTTATATAAAATCTGCACGAAGGGCATTTCTTCAGGAAATGGTAATATCTGAAAAGAGTAGGGAGACTTGTAGACTTCCTGGCGTTTTAGGTCTGAAAATAATTGACCTTATTGGCGAAATCGCCAACTAGTCTTGCGTGTTCCTTTAACAATAGCTAAGTAGTCCGAGGGTAATCTTTAAGTCAGGTTAGCCGTAAGGGTGCTTTTTAGAATTTTCCGTATGCCCGCAACGAATAGGAAACTACTTCTACCGAAACTCGGAATATGAAAACCGAACTTTCGCATAGAAATGGCAAATTTCACGTTGTACCAATTTCACCGTAAAGTCAGTGAATTTTACGAAATAGTCGGGGAAAATTCCGTAAAACGCGCTATTATTTTTGCCCGCAAAACGAAACAAGTATTGTGTTCATTATGCATTTTACGCCAGCCAATGGAAATTATTTTCCGCGATAAATTGCACCACCCGGCAACGTTCCTTAAAGTTTAGATGTTGTATGGGAAAGTAAAAATGGTAAAAAATGTAGCTCCATCGTTTATGGTTTTTCAGACATCAGCTTGTAACACTGTAGTATAGGTATAATAATTTCGTATTTAATATTTTTATACAGGGCGAGTCGTTTAGCGGTCCGACTTCGATATATCTCTTGCCGTTTGAAATGCACATAAATGTTACAAATAAAAGTTGTAGGGGACTGAGGGGGCACAGTTTAGAATTATTATCAATTACACAGCGGGTTACATGTAAGTATGGTATACTAAGCTTCGCATTTTTAAATAGAACACCCAGTAGACATTTACATAATCTTATTTGACATTTAACTGGCGTTCCGGGTGTATCGGTTTTGAAAATCCGTTGCGGCCTTGTCAAGTAATTCAACCTTTTTCGTAAACTTTGACATTATTTGCAGACCTCACTTATATAAAATCTGCACGAAGGGCAGTTCTTCAGGAAATGGTAATATCTGAAAAGAGTAGGGAGACTTGTAGACTTCCTGGCGTTTTAGGTCTGAAAATAATTGACCTTATTGGCGAAATCGCCAACTAGTCTTGCGTGTTCCTTTAACAATAGCTAAGTAGTCCGAGGGTAATCTTTAAGTCAGGTTAGCCGTAAGGTTGCTTTTTAGAATTTTCCGTATGCCCGCAACGAATAGGAAACTACTTCTACCGAAACTCGGAATATGAAAACCGAACTTTCGCATAGAAATGGCAAATTTCACGTTGTACCAATTTCACCGTAAAGTCAGTGAATTTTACGAAATAGTCGGGGAAAATTCCGTAAAACGCGCTATTATTTTTGCCCGCAAAACGAAACAAGTATTGTGTTCATTATGCATTTTACGCCAGCCAATGGAAATTATTTTCGCGATAAATTGCACCACCCGGCAACGTTCCTTAAAGTTTAGATGTTGTATGGGAAAGTTAAAATGGTAAAAAATGTAGCTCCATCGTTTATGGTTTTTCAGACATCAGCTTGTAACACTGTAGTATAGGTATAATAATTTCGTATTTAATATTTTTATACAGGGCGAGTCGTTTAGCGGTCCGACTTCGATATATCTCTTGCCGTTTGAAATGCACATAAATGTTACAAATAAAAGTTGTAGGGGACTGAGGGGGCACAGTTTAGAATTATTATCAATTACACAGCGGGTTACATGTAAGTATGGTATACTAAGCTTCGCATTTTTAAATAGAACACCCAGTAGACATTTACATAATCTTATTTGACATTTAACTGGCGTTCCGGGTGTATCGGTTTTGAAAATCCGTTGCGGCCTTGTCAAGTAATTCAACCTTTTTCGTAAACTTTGACATTTGCAGACCTCACTTATATAAAATCTGCACGAAGGGCATTTCTTCAGGAAATGGTAATATCTGAAAAGAGTAGGGAGACTTGTAGACTTCCTGGCGTTTTAGGTCTGAAAATAATTGACCTTATTGGCGAAATCGCCAACTAGTCTTGCGTGTTCCTTTAACAATAGCTAAGTAGTCCGAGGGTAATCTTTAACTCAGGTTAGCCGTAAGGGTGCTTTTTAGAATTTTCCGTATGCCCGCAACGAATAGGAAACTACTTCTACCGAAACTCGGAATTGAATACCGATATTTCGCATAGAAACTTGCAGCATACAAAACTATATTGAGCGAAAATCTGAATACATAAATGTGAAAACCGAACTTTCGCATAGAAATGGCAACTTTCACTTTGTACCAATTTCGCCGTAAAGTCAGTGAATTTCACGAAATAGGCGGGAAAAATTTCGTACAACGCATTTATTTTTGCCTGCAAAACGAAACAAGTATTGTGTTCATTATGCATTTTACGCCAGCCAATGGAAATTATTTTCCGCGATAAATTGCACCACCCGGCAACGTTCCTTAAAGTTTAGATGTTGTATGGGAAAGTAAAAATGGTAAAAAATGTAGCTCCATCGTTTATGGTTTTTCAGACATCAGCTTGTAACACTGTAGTATAGGTATAATAATTTCGTATTTAATATTTTTATACAGGGCGAGTCGTTTAGCGGTCCGACTTCGATATATCTCTTGCCGTTTGAAATGCACATAAATGTTACAAATAAAAGTTGTAGGGGACTGAGGGGGCACAGTTTAGAATTATTATCAATTACACAGCGGGTTCCATGTAAGTATGGTATACTAAGCCTCGCATTTTTAAATAGAACACCCAGTATACATTTACATAATCTTATTTGACATTTAACTGGCGTTCCGGGTGTATCGGTTATGAAAATCCGTTGCGGCCTTGTCAAGTAATTCAACCTTTTTCGTAAACTTTGACATTATTTTCAGACCTCACTTATATAAAATCTGCACGAAGGGCAGTTCTTCAGGAAATGGTAATATCTGAAAAGAGTAGGGAGACTTGTAGACTTCCTGGCGTTTTAGGTCTGAAAATAATTGACCTTATTGGCGAAATCGCCAACTAGTCTTGCGTGTTCCTTTAACAATAGCTAAGTAGTCCGAGGGTAATCTTTAAGTCAGGTTAGCCGTAAGGGTGCTTTTTAGAATTTTCCGTATGCCCGCAACGAATAGGAAACTACTTCTACCGAAACTCGGAATATGAAAACCGAACTTTCGCATAGAAATGGCAAATTTCACGTTGTACCAATTTCACCGTAAAGTCAGTGAATTTTACGAAATAGTCGGGGAAAATTCCGTAAAACGCGCTATTATTTTTGCCCGCAAAACGAAACAAGTATTGTGTTCATTATGCATTTTACGCCAGCCAATGGAAATTATTTTCCGCGATAAATTGCACCACCCGGCAACGTTCCTTAAAGTTTAGATGTTGTATGGGAAAGTAAAAATGGTAAAAAATGTAGCTCCATCGTTTATGGTTTTTCAGACATCAGCTTGTAACACTGTAGTATAGGTATAATAATTTCGTATTTAATATTTTTATACAGGGCGAGTCGTTTAGCGGTCCGACTTCGATATATCTCTTGCCGTTTGAAATGCACATAAATGTTACAAATAAAAGTTGTAGGGGACTGAGGGGGCACAGTTTAGAATTATTATCAATTACACAGCGGGTTCCATGTAAGTATGGTATACTAAGCTTCGCATTTTTAAATAGAACACCCAGTAGACATTTACATAATCTTATTTGACATTTAACTGGCGTTCCGGGTGTATCGGTTTTGAAAATCCGTTGCGGCCTTGTCAAGTAATTCAACCTTTTTCGTAAACTTTGACATTATTTGCAGACCTCACTTATATAAAATCTGCACGAAGGGCAGTTCTTCAGGAAATGGTAATATCTGAAAAGAGTAGGGAGACTTGTAGACTTCCTGGCGTTTTAGGTCTGAAAATAATTGACCTTATTGGCGAAATCGCCAACTAGTCTTGCGTGTTCCTTTAACAATAGCTAAGTAGTCCGAGGGTAATCTTTAAGTCAGGTTAGCCGTAAGGTTGCTTTTTAGAATTTTCCGTATGCCCGCAACGAATAGGAAACTACTTCTACCGAAACTCGGAATATGAAAACCGAACTTTCGCATAGAAATGGCAAATTTCACTTTGTACCAATTTCACCGTAAAGTCAGTGAATTTTACGAAATAGTCGGGGAAAATTCCGTAAAACGCGCTATTATTTTTGCCCGCAAAACGAAACAAGTATTGTGTTCATTATACATTTTACGCCAGCCAATGGAAATTATTTTCCGCGATAAATTGCACCACCCGGCAACGTTCCTTAAACTTTAGATGTTGTATGGGAAAGTAAGAATGGTAAAAAAATGTAGCTCCATCGTTTATGGTTTTTCAGACATCAGCTTGTAACACTGTAGTATAGGTATAATAATTTCGTATTTAATATTTTTATACAGGGCGAGTCGTTTAGCGGTCCGACTTCGATATATCTCTTGCCGTTTGAAATGCACATAAATGTTACAAATAAAAGTTGTAGGGGACTGAGGGGGCACAGTTTAGAATTATTATCAATTACACAGCGGGTTACATGTAAGTATGGTATACTAAGCCTCGCATTTTTAAATAGAACACCCAGTATACATTTACATAACCTTATTTGACATTTAACTGGCGTTCCGGGTGTATCGGTTTTGAAAATCCGTTGCGGCCTTGTCAAGTAATTCAACCTTTTTCGTAAACTTTGACATTTGCAGACCTCACTTATATAAAATCTGCACGAAGGGCATTTCTTCAGGAAATGGTAATATCTGAAAAGAGTAGGGAGACTTGTAGACTTCCTGGCGTTTTAGGTCTGAAAATAATTGACCTTATTGGCGAAATCGCCAACTAGTCTTGCGTGTTCCTTTAACAATAGCTAAGTAGTCCGAGGGTAATCTTTAAGTCAGGTTAGCCGTAAGGGTGCTTTTTAGAATTTTCCGTATGCCCGCAACGAATAGGAAACTACTTCTACCGAAACTCGGAATTGAATACCGATATTTCGCATAGAAACTTGCAGCATACAAAACTATATTGAGCGAAAATCTGAATACATAAATGTGAAAACCGAACTTTCGCATAGAAATGGCAACTTTCACTTTGTACCAATTTCGCCGTAAAGTCAGTGAATTTCACGAAATAGGCGGGGAAAATTTCGTAAAACGCATTTATTTTTGCCTGCAAAACGAAACAAGTATTGTGTTCATTATGCATTTTACGCGAGCCAATAAAGTTATTTTCCGCGATAAATTGCACCACCCGGCAACGTTCCTTAATGTTTAGATGTTGTATTTTGTTATGCTTTTTGAAGAATTTTCTTTTGTTATAAAGTAATATAAATTTAGCTAATTTTTATGTTGCGTTAGGAATTTTATTAATAAAAAAAAAGTTGAAAGAGGCTTTTGTACCATAAAAATAAGCCAGGGAAAACTGATGATTATCAGTCCGGGAAAAGTAGGGAATTTGAAAAGCAAGTTTTAAGTGGCCACCCTGTCCTATGATGCCTGGATTTCTTGAAATTACCTGATTTTTTGCTTAGAATCTCAGTTTCTCGAAAACCATTCTATTTATTTAAATTATTTATTTAATTTAAAGTAGCGCGGAGATCTCTATTCAACTATCGAAAAATATACAAGGCGTTCTATTGAAAAAAATATCGATTTATGACACATTACTGTTAGAAATATTTGCACTGCCGCGCCGAGACAAACACCCTGTATAAATTAAATGTGTTCGAAAAGTCGAACGTTTGTAAATGTAGTTTAAAAATCTCCTTATAGACCGTCCTGCAGGGATTTCGGCCACCACAAATGTGCCAGGAAATTCGACTGCCGGTTCTTGCACGACTTCGTGTATTGTTGGGACTTTCAAAATGGTCGGGGTTGCGACCACCCACAATGCAAGTATATGCATGTCCCCATGAAGAATATGCTCATTTACAAAAGAACCGGTAGAGTTACGAAAATATTGGAGATGGAAGCGGAACGGACCCTTCAAAACGAATCCAGCGTCTGCAGGGATTACATGAATATCGGCGACTGTCCCCGTAAAGATATGTGTCCTTACAAGCATATGCGCGTTGGCCCGACATTAGATATAGTCTGTGTAGTGTGTTGCGAAAGGATTACGGCGGGAGGATTAACCCGAATGACAGCATGCCGACATATCTTCTGTAAAACCTGCGTAGGTCAGCTGGAGTGGGATTTACTGAACCAAGTAGAGTGTCCGTACTGCAGAAGCTACGGCCCTTACGCTGAACTAAATTAAGTTTTTATCCAGAACGTTTCCGCGACTGCCTGGTTTTGGCGAAGGCGAGACCGGGTAAGCAACGCCCTGTCGAGCGCATTAATGGCAGACACTGTTTGTTGGTGGCATTACAAATTATTTTTTGCTTTGCTTTCTCTTTTTGGCTATACTTTATTTAGGTGAGCGTATTTGCTTTTTCTTGTTCCCAGGCGCCGTATGTGTGTCGACTATCTCTACAGACAATGCTTCCGCAAACGGTGCAGTTTCGCCCATAAAGTATTGGGCTGCTATCAGTATGGTAAGGAGGGTACTTGTTCTCGCTTGCTCACCTGCACCTATCTTCACGTCTCTCCGAAGGATATTGAAATATTCGAGAAGGTGGGTAAATCCACGCCGGTGCTTGGTCTCGAAATCCAAAGGTATGTGAAGAGAGTACGGGAATTGAGAAAAAAAACTGCGAAAGGATACGGAAATCAGCTCATATGTAATTCGTGCAAGTACCCCTTGCAAAGCGACAGCCTATATACCACCGACTGCAACCACATGTATTGCGAAGACTGCTCCAATAAGATTATAAAACGTAATCGATGTAGCGTGTGCTTCAAGGACAATCCGCGACCATTTAAACTCATAGCCCCCTAGATCACATTTCCAGATCCTGTATTAATTCCTTTCCCCATCCTTTTCCTTACCGGTGGAGTTAGTATGCTTTCGAGTTTTGGTTTGTCTATTTGTATTTTTTGCATATCGAGCGATGGTTTGTTGGTAGTAATTGCATTTCGAGCGATAGTTTTTAACATTTTACTAGCTTCATCCTCCCATCGCAGGGTGGCCACTTTTCTGGAAAACAGGGAAAACCGGGAAAAGTCAGGGAATTTAGAATTTTTTAATTTAGTCAGGGAAATCAGGGATTTGTACCAATTTCAACGTAAAGTCAGGGAAATTCACGAAATAGTCAGGGTAAATTCTGTAATGCAATTATTTTAATATTTTTATTTTTGCTTGCAAAACGAAAATTTTGTTACCTAGGTATATGTTTATAAAATTTAATTATTTTCATTTGGTTTTTTCTTAAAGTTTAGTATTTTGTTATGCTTGTTGAAAAATTTCCATTTGCTATAAAGTAATTTAAGTTTACTTTGCTAATTTTTATGTTGGGTTACAATTTTTATTTAAAAAAAAACAGTTGAAATTGGCTTTTGTACCATAAAAATGAGTCTGGGAAAACTAAAGTTTATCAGTCAGGGAAAAGTCAAGGAATTTGAAAAGCAGTTTTAAGTGACCACCCTGCATCGTCGTCCTTCCTTCCTTCCTTCCTTCTCCTGATATACTGCAGCTTCGCGGAGAAACCAGATGATACCCCCTACTTCTGATTATGACACAGCGCAGACCAGCAGTGGCAAGGAACGAAGGTATTTATTGTTAGACATAATACCTTGCTATACCTAACAGCTGTGGACTGTTATAATAGGCATGGTAATAGTTCTCTAATATTAATATTATCCATTACTTTGTCAAGTGCTGAGTACCGACAAGAAACTGCCTGTGACTCTGCTGTCAACATGGAAAAACTACCCACCGTTATCTCTCCTGGCGGCGATACCCCAGATTGTGCATCACAGATCGATGTCGCCGAGGCCATCGAACCAGTTCTGTTGCTCGTAGAGGTAGCACAGGGGGAACGACCTGCCGAAATTGATTCCCTCGCGCTAGATGACACCACTACAACCTTTGATGACGCTTTTAAAACAGCACTTTCCAGGGCTGGGTTAGCCGTTGAACTACTTGCGCCAAGCGCCCAAGAGGTATGCAAAGAAGAATCAGAACTCATACCACAGTTCGATCCACTACCTCAAACTGTCCATGTTACTGGTAACCCCAATACTTCTACAGCGGCCTTGAGGAGTCGCCGGAAACGTTTTTGCATACAGAAACGGTTTTTCCTCGTGAGATTTAAGAAGGATTTTGTGTTGCACGTCTGCCAGTCGAAGGATTTAGTGTATCAACGAAGAAAACGTGACTCGAAGATTGCTCCATTTGCAAAGTACCAAGGCGTTTGGTATGAGTGTATAGTGTTGGCTGAGGACGTTAAAAAGTCGTCACTTCTGCAGGAGATACATGCGGCTAGCAAAAGATCGACTGCAGTTACCAGTCGTCGAAGATTAAAGGCAAAACAGTTTGTACTCGTCCAATTTTATCCTACACGCGACTATCAAGTCCTCCCTATGAACGAAGTCGCAGAGAATAAAGAAACAAGCACGTGCTCTGTTCTATGTCCAGATGGAGTAACAAGAGTGGCAATGCTGATTGCCACCGGAGGTACTGAAATTTTCACTGTTTTCTTTTTTTTTTAATAAAAAATATTGTGCATGTTTTCCACAGAGTTCTCGGCTATGATCAAAAGACAGCAGGAATTATGTGCTTACCAGCATGTAGCTTCTCCTTTAAGGAAGAGCTTACGAAATCCTTTGCTGGAAATGACTCCTAGAATAATAGGTAACTTTTCTATTGTTTATCAAAATAGTTGAACCTTACGAATTTGTTTTTGGTATTTTTCAGTTGGTGCACTCCCCAAAACACGATCACTTGTTTTTAAACGAACCTTATCCATGCAGTCAGCAGCCAGTTCTAATGAAGGAACCGTCCCCAAAACACGATCACCTGTTTTTAAACGGACCTTATCCATGCAGTCAGCAGCCAGTTCTAATGAAGGAACCGTCCCCAAAACACGATCACCTGCTTTTAAACGAACCTTATTCATGCAGTCGGCAGCTACTTCTAATGAAGGAACAGTCTCCAAAACACGATCACCTGTTTTCAAACGAACCATATCCATGCAGTCGGCAGCTAGTTCGAATGAAGGAACCTCTCATTACACGGATAAGTTGTTGATGGAGATCAAGGAGGACATAAAAATCTTAAGCCCCGAGAGTCTACCATGCGAGACCGAAGAACCGGAAGATCCGTATGCTACCGATTCTGGTTCCGAGTACTATCCCATGCCTGGCGAATGCTCCGCCTCCAGTAGTCCTGCCATGTCCATATCCAGTGAGGTAGAAAGAGCTTTAAATTCGCCAATAAATGAAATGTTTCTGTCCAAACCTGCATCTCCAGAGACTGTTTCCGAACCACCTGCTCCAGAATCGTCCAAACCTTCTGAAATTGTAAAATCAGGTAACATAACTAGAGCTTGAACTTATTAACATTCTTATTTATGTATTTTTTTCTTAAAGAAGCACGGCCAGTTAAAGCACCCTACAAACGAAAGGCTTCTTCGTGCTTGTATTGTAAAAAGATGTTGACACGTATTGCAAGTCACTTGACACATATGCACAAAGATGAACCGGAGGTAGCTGCAACTATGGTCATTACTGATAAAGTCCAAAAGCGAAATGCTTGGAGAAAATTACGTCTAGAGGGGAATAACAGATACAATTGTTCCATGGTGCAATCATCCGCTGGCAAAATCATAACCCAGCGCCGCAATCCTTCATTTAAACAGGAGGATTATTTACCCTGTGAAAATTGCAAGGGATGGTTTAAACGAAAAGCTATGTATAAACATTGGAATAGATGCAAAGGCAGCACATCCCTTAAGGCACAATCCTTTGGTAAGCGTTTTCTGGCGGAAAACTTGTTGCCCACCGGTGAACACCCAATCGGTAGGGAGTTGCTGGTAAAGCACGTTTATCCTAAACTGACCAACGATGCCATTTCTAAAGTTGTTCGGTTTGATGATATGATAAATAGATGGGGTATGTACTACTGCCAAACGCACATGCAAGACCCCACTAAGGCTTACTTGGGCAAGAATGCTTCGCAGAAGATGCGTGAGTTGGGGCGGTTACTGAAAACGCTTAAAGAGAAGCACGGTGCAACCTGTGGGCTGAAGGATTTTATCGATCCCCTATGGTGAGTACGTCGTTTGTTGTTTATTCTATCACCCACGTGGAAATCATGGTTTTCTGAATTATTGCTTTTTTTAATCTTATTTTCAGTTTCAATCAACTGTTAGATGCTGTTCGCATCACAAGCGGCCTGGTAGATGGAAAATTCCAATCTCCATCTTTGCCTATTTCTTTAGGTTTTACACTTTCAAGTTGCGCTTTGCTTTTGCAAGCTGAAGCTTCTAAAACTGATGACGACAATCTATACAAACGTAGCACCAGATTTTTAGAAGTTTTGAAGCGTGATTGGACGACCCAGATAAGTAACGCTGCTAGACATCAGCTGAAAACAGTGCGGTTAGAATCTTGTTGTACACTCTATCCTTTTTTCCCTCCAATATTAGCCATTTGGTTATTCTTATTAACTTGTCTTGTCTAATTTGCCTCGACCTACTTCTGCTGCTAAGGCTAATCACGGAAACTTTTCAGATTCGAGTTGCAAACAACAACGAAATTGATTCCTTTGGTGGAAGATGTAATGACGTTTGTAAAATTCCTTCGGTCGGAGGAAGCTCGTCTCCTGAAAGAACTTGAAGCGGAATTTTTAATGGTCAATTGGTTAGCATTGAATAGAGTGTTGTTGTGCTCTTTAATGGTTTTCAATAGAAAACGTGTGGGCGATGTGGAAAAAATTCAATTGTCGAATTATCAGAACAAATCTGAAGCCGACACAGCATCTGCCCTTTATGAATCTCTCGATCCAGCTGAAAGATTACTTGCAGCATCTTTTGTACATATGTATACTAGAGGAAAGAAAGACTCCATCGTTCCGATCATGATACCTAAGAACCAAATTGCTTCTTTTGACAAGCTTATTCAACTTAGACTATCTGGAAACGTGGGCGAGAAGAACAAGTTTCTATTTGGTAAAGGGGCGGATTCGTTTTTTAACGGAAATACTGCACTTCGACAACTAGCAAAAGCTAGTGGTGCCAAAAATCATAATCTTCTACGGTCTACTTCTCTTCGGAAGCAAATTGCTACCTTATCTCAGGTTATGAACTTGAAAGATGGCGATCTAGACGTTGTAGCAAAATACCTCGGACACTCTGTTACTGTCCACAGAAAGTTTTATAGGTTGGTTCTTTAAATTTTAATCGCTATTAAGATTTTATAACTGTTTATTTTAGATTACAAGACGAATCGCTTCATTTGGCAAGAGTTTCCAGACTTCTGTTGGCTGTTTCTACAAATAACGTAGAATCAATTCGTGGCAAATCGTTGGACGAGCTTCCGATTCCAGGCGTAGATGACAATGTGAGTTATTTAATGCCTGCAGGTATGGACGCAAATGCAGACGAAGAGAACTCTGAAGACTGTGATGACGGCGATGACCTCTTCTCTAATAGTGCATCTAATATATCATGCCTGACCAGCGATGCAAGTGCAAGTACAAGTGCTGCGATTTTTGAGGAGAAAAAACCGACCGCTGCTGGGGTTCGGCGAGTTTTACCGGTAAAGTCCTCCCAAATACATGTAAGTAAATGCAAATTTTAATTCTGCACTAATCTTTATTTGACGTAAATACGCTATATTGCTATGTATATGTATATTTTGGGCATCTGTAGTAGAGTTGTCAAAACAAATAAGAGTCTTATTAAACATTAGTTCATAAACTATTACAAAAAATTAACATTGAATTATCTCAAACCATTGGATTTAACGAGCTTCAACAAAAGCCACCTCCTTTATCTCAAAGTTTGTATTATGTTGGCGAAGATATTTTTTGGTGAACTTAAACAGGAGAGAATTCAGTATTCTGTTGGTGTGCAGAATAATTGGCACCATCCCTTCTCTAGCAAACGTGATCCAAAGTTTTCAGTAGAATCACCATGTGTCCCTTTTAATACCACTTTTTTTTATCGTGTTCTGTATATCAACGATGATGTATTTTTGTGCCCGTTATAACGATCAACCCTGTATATAACATATATAGTAGAGAGTGAGTTGGAGTATAAATTTCTTCGTTTTTCAGCGACCTTGGTCATCTGACGAAAAAAATGCAGTATTGAAACATCTGTCCTACTGTATACAAGATTGCATTGTTCCTACCAAAGACGTAATCATGGTTTGCTTGCATAATGAACCTGTGTTACGTTCTCGAACCTGGCGGAATATAAAAGATTTCGTTAGAAATAGGCTAAGAAGCAAGAAGAATAAGTAATAGAGGACTGTGATAAAAGTGTTCCATGTTATAGCACAATAAGGTGACGAATTCAGTACTTTATTTTGTCATGTATAGTAAAGTCTGTTAAGTGCTGCAAGTTAGTATATTTTTTCTAAATTTTAGTCTGAAATACTGATTGTCCTGGAAGTAAATTTGTTAACTATTCCTCCTTGAAGTTTCCTCACCCATTAGGCACTATTTTTAACCCAGCCTGTTTTAAGGCATGCATAGCCCCTCAAAGGATGCTGCTTCCCCCCCAAAACCCCCATAAAACTCAATAATGTTTTGTGTGCCGCTGGATCGGCGACCCATTAACTTGTTCTCGCTTGCTCACCAGTACCTATATCCGCGCCTCTCTAAAGGATGTGGAAATATTCGAGAAGGCGGGTATGTGAAGACAGTACGAGAATTGAGAAAAAGAAACAGAAAGGCTATGGAAATCAGCTGATCTGTAATTCGTGCAAATAACCCTTGCATTGCGACAGCCTATATGTACCATCAAGTGCGACCACTTGTATCGCGAAGTCTGCTCCAATAAGGTTATGAAACCTAATAAATGTTTCCTGTGCTTAGAGTAGCATCCACGACCATTTAAACTCCCTAGTTCACATTTGCAGATCCTTTGATAATCCCTTTCCTAGTGGAGTTAGTAAGTTTGCTTTCGAGTTTTGGTTTCTGTATTTGTATTTTTTTGCATATCGAGCGATGGTTTGTTGGTAGTAATTGCATTTCGAGCGATAGTTTTTAACAATTTACTAGCTCCATCCTCCCTAAGGTCATCTTCTCTTCCCCCGTTTTCCTGCTGCTTCAAAAAGGAAGCCAATGATATCTACTGGTACTGCTTATGGCACTCCGCAAACCTGCCCTATCAGTTCTCCGTAAGTTGCCTGCCGTACGACATGCTGTTCCAAGTCTGGTGTTCCTGCTCTTGTTTCCTGGGAGTGCACTGGTCGCCATGCCCCGTAATTCAAATTTTCAGATGTTTCTATTCACGATCTTTCCCTTACCGATGTAGTTAGTATGGTTTCGATATTTTATATAACTGCACTGCCCTCCCTCCTCCACACACCCCTTTTAATATCATGTCTGGTAAGGAAACTTCTTATTTATATAAAGCCTGCATTTATCTCCTTGAAAGGACAACCTTATTCTTAATGTTTTAATTAATCCAGTTGTTATAATAGTAAACTTTATTGAAATGGAAACACAATCTAATTTACATTCCCATACGTGGATGATCAGGCATTACATATTTTTTATTTGCACTGCTTAACATTCATTACTTTTGCAGATTGTGTCTGTATTATTTCATATTATCATTCAGCTACAATATTATTTGTTGCTTTTCGAATATTGTTGCTATGCTTTTCTAGAGAGTGTCTTAAAAGTGTTTTATTGTTCACTTGCCTATTATTTGTTGTTTATACCTCTGAATATATAACATAGGCCATAACGCCCGAGGGCGTAAAGAGCGGGCGTAATGATAACGCCCTCTCATTCATATCCTCGCCTTATCGTCATAGATATAAAAACAAACCACACCGGGAAAGCCACCTCTATTTTGAACAATTTATATTCGAACTTTTACATTTATTTACCTATTTGAAGTGAACAATAAAACCCTCGGCGACTTACAAACCCTCGGCCTTGTAAACTTATCGCTCTCGAAGGGCATGAACTTCTTTATAATGAATGCCCTTGACACATAAATAACTATTGGTCCTGGGCGGATATAGATTGTAAAACGCATGTCTTTTTTCAGTCATATCTGACAATTTTTTGACCATTTAAATAAAAACATTATTTCTTACTGGTATTTGCAGAAAGTGACTAACCTTCAGACAAAGCAGATATAGGCTTCGTGCATTCTCAGAACTTTCAATTGCATGTCTCCTTAAAAGATTTTAGCAAGAACCATGAAATATGTTCGTGAGGGATTATCCTCAAATCTATTTTATCTTGTTGAATTTTCCTTCAGCACTAAAATGCAGGGAATTCGGCCACCACAAATGTATCTGGAAATTCGACTGCCGGTTCTTGCACGACTTTGTGTATTGTTGGGACTTTCAAAAAATGGGCGGAGATTCGACCACAGACGCTGCAAGTATTCCACGTGACCACGAGCACATGTAGCAACCGTCCCAGTTTCGGTATAAGGGTTTCCTATTTGTGGTGTGCATGGGAAAATTATAAGAACCACCGTTACAGCTAATTAGAGAATAAGGAAAACGCTAGACTAGTTGTCGATTTCGCCAGGGAGGTCAGTTATTTTCAGACATGAACGCCAGGAAGTCTATATAAATCTTCAGACTTTTTTCCGATATTTCGACTCCTATGCGAAACTTAAATTTTCATGCTCAAATTTCAGAGTTTCGGTCAACATGGTTATGTATACTGCAAAGTGATAATTTTTTGTAATTTTTAATATCATAACTGTGAAATTTACATTTCTATGCGAAAGTTCGGTTTTCATATTCATGTTTCAGATTTTCGGTCTATATGGTTCTGTATTCTGCAAAATAGTAAATATTTGAAAGTTTTAAGAGGGAAGTTAGTCATTTTTATAATATTCATACTTGAATTTATATTTTCAGTCAAAATGGTTTTGTATACTGCAAATTTCTTTGCGAACTATCAGTTTTCAAACGCACAATTCAGAGTTTCGGTAGAAGAATTTCCTATTTGTCGTGGGCATTGGAAAAATTATAAGAACCACCGTTACAGCTAATCAGAGTTAAATATTACCCTCGGACTAGTTAGCTACTTTCAACGGAAAACGCTAGACTAGTTGGCGATTTCGCCAAAGAGGTCAATTATTTTCAGACATAAAACGCCAGGAAGTCTATAAATCTTCAGACTATTATCCGATATTGCAACTCCTATGCGAAACTTAAATTTTCATGCTCAAATTTCAGAGGTTCGGTCAATATGGTTATGTATACTGCAAAGTGATAATTTTTTGTAATTTTTAAAATCATAACTGTGAAATTTACATTTCTATGCGAAAGTTCGGTTTTCATATTCATGTTTCAGATTTCCGGTCTATATGGTTCTGTATACTGCAAAGTACTAGATATTTGAAAGTTTTAAGAAGGAAGTATTCATACTTGAATTTATATTTTCAGTTAAAATGGTTTTGTATACTGCAAATTTCTTTGCGAACTATCAGTTTTCAAACGCACAATTCAGAGTTTCGGTAGAAGAGTTTCCTATTTGTCGTGGGCATCGGAAAAATTCTAAGAACCACCGTTACAGCTAATCAGAGTTAAATATTACCCTCGGACTAGTTAGCTACTTTCAACGGAAAACGCTAGACTAGTTGGCGATTTCGCCAAAGAGGTCAATTATTTTCAGACATAAAACGCCAGGAAGTCTATAAATCTTCAGACTATTATCCGATATTGCAACTCCTATGCGAAACTTAAATTTTCATGGTCAAATTTCAGAGTTTAGGTCAATATGGTTATGTATACTGCAAAGTGATTATATTTTGTAATTTTTAATAGGTATCATAACTGTGAAATTGGCATTTCTATGGGAAAGTTTTTTCGGTCTATATGGTTTTGTACGCTTCAAAGTAGTAAATGTTTGAGATTTTTAAGAGTGAAGTTTGTCTTTTTTATAATATTCATACTCGAATTTATTTTTTTCAGTAAAGATAATTTTGTATACTGCAATTTTCTTTGCGAACTATCAGTTTTCATACATAGACCGAAAATCTAAAACATGAATATGAAAACCGAACTTTCGCAAAAAAATGCAAATTTCACAGTTAAGATATTAAAAATTACAAAATATCACTCTGCAGAATACATAACCATATTGACCGAAACTCTGAAATTTGAGCATGAAAATTTAAGTTTCGCATAGGAGTTGCAATATCGGAAAATAGTCTGAAGATTTATAGACTTCCTGGCGATTTATGTCTGAAAATAAATGACCTCTTTGGCGAAATCGCCAACTAGTCCGAGGGTAATCTTTAACTCTGATTAGCTGTAAGGGTGGTTCTTAGAATTTTTCCGATGCCCACGACAAATAGGGAACTCATCTACCCAAACTCTGAATTGTGGGTATGAAAACCGATATTTCGCAAAGACACTTGCAGTATACAAAGCCATTTTGATTGAAAAATATAAATTCGGGTATTAATATTATAAAAATGACTAACTTCACTCTTAAAACTTTCAAACATTTACTACTTTGGAGTATACAAAACCATATAGACCGAAAATCTAAAACATGAATATGAAAATCGAACTTTCGCATAGAAATGCAAATTTAACAGTTACGTTATTAAAAATTACAAAATATTATCACTTTGCCGTATACATATTCTTGCACGACTTCGTGTATTGTTGGGACTTTCAAAAAATGGGCGGAGATTCGACCACAGACGCTGCAAGTATTCCACGTGACCACGAGCACATGTAACAACCGTCACAGTTTCGGTATAAGGGTTTCCTATTTGTGGTGTGCATCGGGAAAATTCTAAGAACCACCGTTACAGCTAATCAGAGTTAAATATTACCCTCGGACTAGTTGGCTACTTTCAAAGGAAAACGCTAGACTAGTTGGCGATATCGCCAAAGAGGTCAATTATTTTCAGACATAAAACGCCAGGAAGTCTATAAATCTTCAGACTATTTTCCGATATTGCAACTCCTATGCGAAACTTAAATTTTCATGCTCAAATTTCAGAGTTTCGGTCAATATGGTTATGTATACTGCAAAGTGATTATATTTTGTAATTTTTAATAGGTATCATAACTGTGAAATTGGCATTTCTATGGGAAAGTTCGGTTTCATATTCATGTTTCAAAGTTTCGGTCTATATGGTTCTGTACGCTGCAAAGTAGTAAATGTTTGAGATTTTTAAGAGTGAAGTTTGTCTTTTTTATAATATTCATACTCGAATTTATTTTTTTCAGTCAAGATGATTTTGTATACTGCAATTTTCTTTGCGAACTATCAGTTTTCATACATAGACCGAAAATCTAAAACATGAATATGAAAAACGAACTTTCGCATAGATATGCTAATTTCACAGTTATGATACCTATTAAAAATTACAAAATATTATCACTTTGCAGTATACATAACCATATTGACCGAAACTGAAATTTGAGCATGAAAATTTAAGTTTCGCATAGGAGTTGCAATATCGGAAATTAGTCTGAAGATTTATAGACTTCCTGGCGTTTTATGTCTGAAAATAATTGACCTCTTTGGCGATATCGCCAACTAGTCTAGCGTTTTCCTTTAAAAGTAGCTAACTAGTCCGAGGGTAATCTTTAACTCTGGTTAGCTGTGACGGTGGTTCTTAGAATTTTTCCGATGCCCACGACCAATAGGAAACTCATCTACCCAAACTCTTCGCAAAGACACTTGCAGTATACAAAGCCATTTTGACTGAAAAATATAAATTCGGGTATGAATATTATAAAAATGACTAACTTCACTCTTAAAACTTTCAAACATTTACTACTTTGGAGTATACAAAACCATATAGACCGAAAATCTAAAACATGAATATGAAAATCGAACTTTCGCATAGAAATGCAAATTTAACAGTTACGTTATTAAAAATTACAAAATATTATCACTTTGCCGTATACATATTCTTGCACGACTTCGTGTATTGTTGGGACTTTCAAAATGGTCGGGGTTGCGACCACCCACAATGCAAGTATATGCATGTCCCCATGAAGAATATGCTTATTTACAAAAGAACCGGTAGAGTAACGAAAATATTGGAGATGGAAGCGGAACGGACCCTTCAAAACGAATCCAGCGTCTGCAGGGATTACATAAATACCGACGACTGTCCCCGTAAAGATATGTGTCCTTGCAAGCATATGTGCGTTGACCCGACATCAGATATAGTCTGTGTGGTGTGTTGCGAAAGGATTACGGCGGGAAGATTAACCAGAATGAGAGCATGCCGGCATATCTTCTGTAGAACCTGCGTAGGTCAGCTGGAGTGGGATATTCCGTACCAAGTAGAGTGTCCGTACTGCAGAAGCTACGGCCCTTACGCTGACCTAAATTAAGTTTTTATCCAGAACGTTTCCTCGACTGCCTGGTTTTGACGAAGACGAGACCGGGTAAACAACGCCCTGTCGAGGTGAGCGTATTTGCTTTTTCTTGTTCCCAGGCGCCGTATGTGTGTCGACTATCTGTACAGGCAATGCTTCCGCAAACGGTGCAGGTTCCGCCATAAAGTATTGGGCTGCTATCAGTATGGTAAGGAGGGTACTTGTTCTCGCTTGCTTACCTGCACCTATCTTCACGTCTCTCCGAAGGATATGGAAATATTCGAGAAGGTGGATAAATCGACGCCGGTGCTTGTTATCGAGATCCTAAGGTATGTGAAGAGAGTACGGGAATTGAGATAAAAAACTGCGAAAGGATACGGAAATCAGCTCATATGTAATTCGTGCAAGTACCCCTTGCAAAGCGACAGCCTATATACCACCGACTGCAACCACTTGTATTGCGGAGACTGATCCAGTAAGATTATAAAACGTAATCGATGTTACGTGTGCTTCAAGGACAATCCGCGAACTTTTAAACGCATAGCCCCCTGTTCACATTTCCAGATCCTGTATTAATCCTTTTCCCCACTTTCAAAGGAAAACGCTAGACTAGTTGGCGATTTCGCCAAAGAGGTGAATTATTTTCAGACATAATACGCCAGGAAGTCTATAAATCTTCATACTTTTTTCCGATATTGCAACTCCTATGCGAAACTTAAATTTTCATGCTCAAATTTCAGAGTTTCGGTCAATATGGTTATATATACTGCAAAGTGATAATTTTTTGTAATTTTTAATATTATAACTGAAATTTGCATTTCTATGCGAAAGTTCGGTTCATGTTTTAGATTTTCGGTCTATATGGTTTTGTATACTGCAAAGCAGTAAATATTTGAAATTTTTGAGAGTGAAGTTTGTCTTTTTTATAATATTCATACTCGAATTTATTTTTTTCAGTAAAGATGATTTTGTATACTGCAATTTTCTTTGCGAACTATCAGTTTTCATACATAGACCGAAAATCTAAAACATGAATATGAAAACCGAACTTTCGCATAGAAATGCAAATTTCACAGTTATGATACCTATTAAAAATTACAAAATATTATCACTTTGCAGTATACTTAACCATATTGACCGAAACTCTGAAATTTGAGCATGAAAATTTAAGTTTTGCATAGGAGTTGCAATATCGGAAAATAGTCTGAAGATTTATAGACTTCCTGGTGTTTTATGTCTGAAAATAATTGACCTCCTTGGCGAAATAGCCAAATAGTCTAGCGTTTTCCTTTAAACGTAGCTAACTAGTCCGAGGGTAATCTTTAACTCTGATTAGCTGTAAGGGTGGTTCTTAGAATTTTACCGATGCCCACGACAAATAGGAAACTCGCCTACCCAAACTCTGAATTGTTCGTATGAAAGCCGATATTTCGCAAAGACACTTGCAGTATACAAACCCATTTTGACTGAAAAATATAAATTTGGGTATGAATATTATAAAAATGACTAACTTCACTCTTAAAACTTTCAAACTTTTACTAATTTGCAGTATACAAAACCATAGAGACCGAAAATCTAAAACATGAATATGAATTTCGAACTTTCGCATAGAAATGCAAATTTCACAGTTACGATATTAAAAATTACAGCACCTGTAACAATCGGCGTTTTTCTATATTTTTAAATTATTATTTTCAATTTTTTTTTGTAATATGCTCATAAAAATGCACATTACGACGAAAAGGATGTTAATTTGTACTTCCGATCTAACCGGAAGTGAGAGAGCAATTTTTTATTTTTAGTGGAACACCCTGTATATTTTTGGAATAGCTCAATTTTATTTATTGTAGCTATGAAAAGAAAATAATCAGGTATGTTATTAAATTACAACACATAAATTGACAATTTAAAAATTGGAATAGAACTGAAATAAAAAAATAGGTTATAACCCTTTAGAGATTTTTTTATATCTTTTTTCAACGCCCCCCGGCGGCCGAAATTGAAAGGGAATGTAAAGGTCTATCCAATTATGTAAAAATATACAGGGTGTTCCATTGAAGTTAAAAAAGTTGCTATCACTTCGGGATAAAGTGGAAGTCCAAATTACACCGTTTTACGTTGTAATATGCATTTTTATGTGTATGTTACCCCAAAAAAATTGAAACTAATAATTTAAAAATTATAGGAAATGGCCGGTTGTCACATGTGCTCGTGATCACCTGGTATGCACATCCCCATGAAGGATATGCTGATTTACAAAAGTACCGGTTTAAATTAAATGTGTTCGAAAAGTTGAACGTTTGTTAATGTAGTTTATGTAGCTGAATTTTCCTTCAACTCAAAAGATCTCCTTATAGACCGTCCAGCAGGAATTTAGGCCACCACAAATGTGCCAGGAAATTCGACTGCCGGTTCTTGCACGACTTCGTGTATTGTTGGGACTTTCAAAAAATGGGCGGAGATTCGACCACAGACGCTGCAAGTATTCCACGTGACCACGAGCACATGTAACAACCGTTACAGTTTCGGTATAAGGGTTTCCTATTTGTGGTGTGCATCGGGAAAATTCTAAGAACCACCGTTACAGCTAATCAGAGTTAAATATTACCCTCGGACTAGTTGGCTACTTTCAAAGGAAAACGCTAGACTAGTTGGCGATTTCGCCAAAGAGGTCAATTATTTTCAGACATAAAACGCCAGGAAGTCTATAAATCTTCAGACTATTTTTCGATATTGCAACTCCTATGCGAAACTTAAATTTTCATGCTCAAATTTCAGAGTTTCGGTCAATATGGTTATGTATACTGCAAAGTGATTATATTTTGTAATTTTTAATATCATAACTGTGCAATTGGCATTTCTATGCGAAAGTTCGGTTTCATATTCATGTTTCAGATTTTCGGTCTATATGGTTTTGTATACTGCAAAGCAGTAAATATTTGAGAGTTTTAAGAGTGAAGTTTGTCTTTTTTATAATATTCATACTCTAATTTATTTTTTTCAGTAAAGATGATTTTGTATACTGCAATTTTCTTTGCGAACTATCAGTTTTCATACATAGACAGAAAATCTAAAACATGAATATGAAAACCGAACTTTCGCATAGAAATGCAAATTTCACAGTTATGATATTAAAAATTACAAAATATTATCACTTTGCAGTATACATAACCATATTGACCGAAACTCTGAAATTTAAGCATGAAAATTTAAGTTTCGCATAGGAGTTGCAATAACGGAAAATAGTCTGAAGATTTATAGACTTCCTGGCATTTTATGTCTGAAAGTAATTACCCTTTTTGGCGAAATCGCCAACTAGTCCGAGGGTAATCTTTAACTCTGATTAGCAGTAAGGGTGGTTCTTAGAATTTTTCCGATTTCCGATGCCCACGACAAATAGGAAACTCATCTACCTAAACTCTGAATTGTGCGTATGAAAACCAATATTTCGCAAAGTCATTTGCAGTATACAAAGCCATTTTGACTGAAAAATATAAATTCGGGTATGATTCGAGAAGGTGGATAAATCGACGCCGGTGCTTGGTCTCGAGATCCAAAGGTATATGAAGAGAGTACGGGAATTGAAATAACAAACTGCGAAAGGATGTAGAAATCAGCTCATATGTAATTCTGCAAGTACCCCTTGCAAAGCGACAGCCTATATACCACCGACTGCAACCACTTGTATTGCGGAGACTGCTCCAGTAAGATTATAAAACGTAATCGATGTTACGTGTGCTTCAAGGACAATCTGCGACCATTTAAACTCATAGCCCCCTGTTCACATTTGCAGATCCTGTATTAATCCTTTTCCCCATCCTTTTCCTTACCGGTGGGGTTAGTATGCTTTCGAGTTTTGGTTTCTTTATTTGTATTTTTTGCATATCGAGCGATGGTTTGTTGGTAGTAATTGCATTTCGAGCGACAGTTTTTAATAATTTACTAGCTCCATCCTCCTAGCGTCCTCTTCTCTTCCCCTGATATATGTCTTTACTATCATGATTCAATATCTAACTTCAATTGAAGTCATGTGTCGGTTTCCAATGACTTGCACTACTTAAAGGTCATTTAAGATGACATAATTGATGTTTAATGATGGTTAAATGAAAATTATGTTTTTTCGCATTTCATATTGTAACTGACTATATTTCTATACTCAAAATCGTTCTGTAAAGTGGTACTTTACAGCATAGCAAGGGATTTCTCCAATCGCAAAATTGGCTGTAATTAGGTTACTATGTTATTGAAACAAGCTACCTACTATTATTTTTTATTTTCAATGCCAGTAATTGTGACAGTTATTAGTCACTTTTATTAAAAACTAACAAAATTAAATTTTCACATGAAATGCGAAAAAATAGTATACACAATCTCGTTAGAAAAGTGTTTTCACTAAACTTGTATGGCTTTTCAAGTTACTCGCTTGCTTCGCTCGCTCGTACTCAAACCAGCCATACTCGTTTAGTAAAACATCACTTTCTTAAACTTGTTGCGTAATATACTATTTAAGTTTTGTGTTTATTAATGAAAAGCAAAATACCAGTAAGAAACAATATTTTTATTTAAATTGACTTTAAAAAAACATGCGTTTTACTCCATAGCCGCCCAGGACTAAAAGACTTGTTACATTTTTATGTAAAGACTTAATTCTGATTTAATTTAAAACACTATTGAACATATAAGTGAGCCTGATTTATAAATGTATTATTACTTCATATATTTCCTGTTGTTTATTATAACTTGTTATATTATTTATATTCTGTGTTATGTTGGTTGTTGTGTTTATATTGGCATATGCTAGTGTACTCACAGGATGATGAATTAATGTTTCCTTCATCAACTTTTGCAATTCTACCCTCGTATCTATGTTGTGCTGGATACACATCCACATGAGGTGAAATGTTCCTTACATTTAAAAGTATTTATATTTGTACCTGTTGTAATTTGTAGTTTATGTTGATTTTTGTTATTTTCTTGCCTCTTTTTTAAACCATTTTTCTTAAATAAAAAGGTTTTCGCTATATTGTTGTATTTTTTCTACCTACATCTTGTTTTGGTATAACTTCTTAGATTTCTACAGTTCAATTTAGATAGAAACTCTTTGCTAATATGCTAAGGAAATTTATTCTGTAATCTAGACTTTTAATGGACTAAAAGACTTGTTACATTTTTATGTAGAAACTTAATTCTGATTTGATTTAAAACACTATTGAACATATAAGTGAGCCTGATTTATAAATGTATTATTACTTCATAATATTTTTTGTTGTTTATTATAACTTGTTATATAATTTTTATTCTGTGTTATGTCGATTGTTGTACTGCCAAATTTTTGTACGTGTTACACTAAAGTTTGACTCTGGTATATTATCTGCCCTGACTTTGGTTTCAGCTGTGGAAGAGATCGAGGCCACCTTATGAGTTCTAATAACACATAGTGGTCTATCCCAACCATAGTTAAAACCAAACCCATTATTATTATTGTTTTTATTGCGATACTGGATGTATAATTCGGAAAGTTGATGTAGGAAGTCAACTGTTTATATTGACATATGCTAGTGTACTCCAGGATGATGAATTAAATGTTTCCTTCATCAACTTTTGCAATTCTACCCTCAGTATCTATGTTCTGCTGGATACACTTCCACATGAGATGAAATGTTCCTTACATTTAAAAGTATTTATATTTGTACCTGTTGTAATTTGCAGTTTATGTTGAGTTTTGTTATTTTTCTCGCCTCTTTTAAACTATTTTTCTTAAATAAAAGATGTTTTTGCTATATTGTTGTATTTTTTCTACCTACATCTTGTTTTGGTATAACTTCTTAGATTTCTACAGTTCTATTTAGATAGAAACTCTTTGCTAATATGCTAAGGAAATTTATTCTGTAATCTAGAATTTTAATAGTAGGCACATAACAGGAAAACTGCTTAAGAGCTTTTAGCAAAAGTACGAATAATTAACTATTGTTTTTTTCTTGGGGGGAACTTTACTATCGGGAGGGTGTTGTGTGAAAATGTCTGCAGTATTTACTTGTTTGGCTGTTTCTGCAGTTTTTCATATTCACAAGTTCATTTAAATAGTTTTTTGTCCATTTTTAACTTGTATAACTAAAGGGTTGTAATGTGATAGGGTATTTTCTGTTATCTAGAATTCTTATAAAGTACAGTACTTGCTTCTTAGTATTAATAATTACCATTAGCTTTTTTTTTTTGAAAGATTACTTTTATTTTTCTTGCTTTATTTTTACCCATTTAAATAAAAGATATTTTAACTATATAGTTGTATTTCTTTTACTTACATATTGATTTAGTATATTATAAATAAAGAACTTCTCTGTTGTCAGCAGTTCTACTTAGAAACTCTTGAAAATGTACTAAGGAAATTTATTCTGTAATCTACAATTTTAATAATGCACACATAACAGAAAAACTCAGCTCAGTAGCTAACCTATAATTAACTATTTTTTTTGGAAACTACTATTAGGAGGGGTTGTGTGAAAATGACTGCAATAATTACTTGTTTGGCTGTTCTTCCTTTTTTATATATTTATAAAATCATTAAAAATGTTCTTTTGCCCCCTTTTAACTTGTATAACTAAAGGTTTGTATGTAATAAGGTATTTTCTGTGATCTAGAATTCTTATATACACCTACAGTACTCCCTGCTTAGTGTTAATAATAGTTACCTGTTACAAGCTATTTTTTTTGAAAAATTACTATTAGAATTATATGTGAACATGGCTGATATAATTGTTTGTTTTGCTTTTTTCTGCTTTTTACTGTGATAATCATAAACTCATTACAAATGTTGCTGTTTTCCCGTTCCCAATTTCTAATGCCTTGTATTGTATTACTCAAACTGCATTATTGGATTTTTCATTGATGGTGGTTATGCAACCAAGTTTGCATCTAAATTTTCCTCTGTGTGTGCTGAGTCTTGTTGGCGCTTGCCCCCAAACCCACTGGGACGTCAATGATGGACTTGTTGACAATCGAATGACACCGTTGGCCAACGTAAGCCAACTTGTCCGCAAGGACGCGTATGTGTGTGTGGTGTATGTGTGTCTGAGCACATAGCCACCGAGCGGGCATGTGGAACATTTGCTGTACTGTCATAATATTCCTGCAGATTATAAAAACAAAATTTAGAGAGCCATTTCTTTAATTGTTTTTTAAAATGTTTTTGTGTGTCAATATTTTTAATGCTGTCGGGCAGCTGATTAAATAGTTTTATTCCCGTATAATTAGGGCCATTTTGTATCTTGGTAAGATGAACTTTAGGTAATCTCAACAAGT